>QGOB01000843.1:0-96074 GCA_003313055.1 Termitomyces sp. MG145
GGGGTGGGTTGGTTAGGAGACCGGGGTGAAGAGAGAAGAGATACAGACAATAGGTAAGGAAACGGAGAAAAGAAACGGAAAGGGGAAATGAGTCACGGAACGGAACAAGGCACAGAGACGGGAGATGAGAGACAAGAGACGTGAGACGAGACGAGAGAGAGAGAGAGACAAGAGAATAGATTGAGATTGAGATAGAGACAGAGACAGAGGCAGAGACACAGAAATACGGAGAACTACGGTTAATATCAAGACTACTCGACTCGTATGCTACCCTATGGTTTATGTACTACCCTTCCGCTAAGTCCCGGGTAGGATTCTAGCCGGGACCGGGACATCTGATTCCTCTGGCTAAGTCCCCGGACTGGCTCCCAGCCCCGGGGTCGTGATAGTGGTCGGAGTGTGCTGGCGCGGGTTACGGCGGGCTTGTGTCGGGCGGGTCGGCGGTCATGCTGCGTGATGGTGGCGTCCCTTGGCGCCACAGAAGCAGGTGGCATTGTGATGTGCTGACAGTTCGTGGGAGGAATGTTGCGGAATGTTCTGTGATGGCCGGGATGCCGGGGGTCCGGGTGTGTCCGGTGACAGGGAAGCCTTGGGGTGACGTGTCGGCCGAGATGCCGGGGTTTGGTGATGGCTGGGGATCTGTTTAGAGATGGCTGCGGGTGTTGCCGGTGCAGCATTGGGAGGTTGTTGGCGGTTCCGGAGGTGCGCGAGGGGTGCGGGGGAGGTGTGTGTCAGGGCTGGGGCAGCGTGTGGGGGTCCGGAGATGGCGGGGTCGTGACACACGTGGTCTGGATGTCTTCCGTGTCAAGATAGACCTTATCCCCTGTTTGGTATTCTGGTGCTGGAGTTCGGCGTTGGTTGTAGTACCTGGCCATGTCGTCCTTGGCCTTGGCTAATGCCGCTCTGGCCTCCTCCTGCGCCTCCTTCATGCGGTCCACAAACTCCATCACTGACTTGTTCTGGGAAGGGCGCTGGTGGGGCTCAAAGCCCATGCAAGGGTTGTGTCCAGTGTCCAGCATGAAGGGGGTGGCCTGCATTGCAGAGTGTACATGATTGTTGTACTGGAACTCTGCATCTGGAAGGAGTTCGTCCCAGTCATCCTGTTGCTCGCTGCAGAAGATCCGGAGATACTGTTCCAACTCCTGGTTGACCCGCTTGGTCTGACCATCCGATTGAGGGTGATATGCTGTAGAGGCTTGGAGTTTGATCCCTAGCAGGCGGTATAGTTCCCTGTTGAATTCTGCTATAAACTGAGGACCCCGGTCGGACACAAAGGCATCTGAGAGACCATGGAGCTTCCAGACATTCTTCCGGTACAGGTTGGCTGCACCCAAAGTGGAACAAGTGGTGGTGGTGGGGATGAAGTGCACTCGCTTCCCTACACTATCCACAGCCACTAGGATAGCATCGTAGCCATGGGCATCTGGTAGCTCAGAGATGAAGTCTACTGAAACTCCACTCCACTAGTCATTGGGAATAGGGAGGGGATGTAGCTCACCAATAGGTGCTTGGCAGGAAGGCTTGGTCCAGAGACACATGTCGCAGGTGCTTGTGTAGGTCCCAATATACTGTGACATCTGGGGCCACCAGTAGTTCCATGATACCAGCTCCAGAGTCTTCTAGCATTCAGGGTGCCCTGCAACCTTGGAGTCATGGTGCTGCTCTACAATCTGTCGGCGTAACTCTGGGTTGTTCGGCACATAGATATGCCCCCAAAAGGTGAGGATCCCTTGGTCTGATTGCCACTCCTGGCTGTGGATAGAGCGGGTCTCTGTCGGTTGACCTGCCTTGAGCGCTGCTGCTGCCTTGGCCACTACATCCTCCTAGAGTCCCTTGCGGTTGCCCTTCCAGATGTCTGCCAGAATGGACACTTCCTCACCCTGGATCACCAGACCCTCAAGTGCCCTTACTGCAAAGAACTCTGGCTTGAGCAACACAATGTTGTCATTGTCACCAGCTCCAGTGCCATGGTCAGCGTGACATGACAGAGCATCTGGCTTGCCCATACTCCGGCCAGGCCTATGATGAAGGGAGAAGTCAAAGTTGGCCAGGTAGAGGGACCAGTGGGCCTGTCAGTGGTTGAGTTTCTTTGCAGTGCGGAAGTACTCGAGGTTTTTGTGGTCAGTCCAGACTTCAACCTGATGCCGGGCCCCTTCTAAGAAATGCCACCACTCCTCAAAGGTGCAGATGATAGCCAGCATCTCCTGATCATGAATCTCATAATTGCGCTCCACTGCATTGAGACTCTTGGAGTAGAAGGCCACTGGGTGCCACTTTGCATCTTCCTTTGACTGTTGGGATAGAACCACTCCAGTAACAAAGTCAGAGCTGTCTGCCTCCACTCGAAATGGCAGGTTATTGTCCAGTGAGATGAGAACAGGTTGTGAGGTCACTGCCTGCTTTAAGGTGTCAAACGCGGTCTGCTGGGCATCCGTCCACTGCCAGGGCTGGTCTTTGGAAGTCAGATCGAAGAGTGGGTGAGCATGATGTGAAAAGTCCTGAATGAACCGCTAGTAGAAGTTGGTGAACCCTAAGAAGGATTGCACCTCCTTCTTATTCTGAGGTACAGGCCATTCTGCCACTCCAGCTACCTTCACTGGGTCCATCTCCGCTGTTCCATGTGAGATGATGAGTCCAAGATATTCCACTTGGGTCTGTTCAAACTCACACTTCTCAGGCTTGAGATAAAGCTGGTGTTGGCAGAGGTGTTCCAGAACCAGACATACGATGCAGCGGTGCTCCTCTAGGGTCTTTGTGAAAATGAGGATATCATCCAGGTATACACACACCACACCTTCTGCAATGAGGTCTCTGAAGATGTTGTTTATCATGGTCTGGAAGGTAGCTGGGCTGTTTGTGAGGCCAAAGAACATGACCAGTGGTTCAAATAGCCTCCAGTTGGTTTAGAAAGCAGCCTTCCACTCATCTCCTTCCTTGATGCGCATGTTGTTGTAGCCCCAGCAGACGTCCAATTTAGTGAAGTACCATGCGCCGCGGAGGTTGTTGACGAGCTCAGAGATGAGGGGAAGGGGGTAGTGATTCTTCACAGTGAGAGCGTTCAGGACACAATAGTCTTGCACCCCCTGACCCTGGTGCATCCTCGTGAGGGGCCTCCTTACAAGGGAATGCTAGGGGAGGAGGATCCAAAAGGTCTAGATCTGGACAAGGGAGGGGACCCCATCGACAGGCTCAAATGGCAGCTTGTTCTCGGACCTGTGCATGCTTCTCTACCCATGCTTCATCAGCGCAGGCTGAGCAGTGGCGTGAACATTGACTCATCTTGACCTCCCTGGTAGACCAGTCAATCTCCGGATTGTGCAAACGTAGCCAGGTGTATCTGAGGATGACCTCCTGCTTCCCAAGGCTGGTGACCGCAAACACTGCTCTTTCTGTGTGATTACGGTAGCAAAGGATGCACTCAGTTACACATCGGATGGAGCCAGCTTTGTTGAGAGTACCATCAATGTTGTATACAGGGATGGGTCGTACAAGCGGTCGCGTCGTCAGTCTGTGCCGCTCAACAAAGGCAGCATCCATGAAGAGGCCAGTGGCGCCGCTGTCCAGAAGCGCATGGACCTGCTGTACTTGCTGGGTGTCAGTGGTCTCCAGTTCAATGTCAAGGGATAGGGAGGTGGCAGATGGAGTGGAGGCTACCGTGTAGCGGCGGGGAAGACAACGCTCCCAAGGGGGAATGCGCATGCGGGGCCGAGGTTCAGAGGAAGGAGGGGTAAGAGAGGGTAGTATGTCTGAAGGAGCTTCAATTAATTTGCATGCAGAGGGATCACAAGTGAGAGTTGTATTCTCTGATTCTATGGACAGGCATGCAAATCTATTGGAGCTAGGCAGTGGAGGCGTACGGTCCATCCACTGTGGTACTAAAAATCCTCTACCACCTCCTCCTCCTCCTCCTCGACTGGCACCAGCTCGGATTGTTCAGGGGAGCGAACTCCTGACGCATCCTTTGCAGCAAGGAGCTCCATGATGAGAGCATCGCGCTCATCCGCAGACAAGCAACGGATGTCCAGCCCTTGAGGGCAGCTGCGAGCCCAATGACCAGACTGTCCACAGCGGTGGCATACTGAAGGAGGGATGCTTCCTTTCTTCTGGCCAGCGTCAATGTCCATAGGAATTCCCATGGGGATCTTAGCAGGCAAAGCAGCTGCTGGGGCACTGAATGCAGAGGCGCGCACTGGTGGGGCACTAGGAGGAGCTGGTAGGGGAGCGAGGGCCCAACAGACAACGGATGCGGCAGAAGGAGCGGGCGCTGGCTGACGAGGTCAAGAGGGGTGGAATGACTCAAATTGGCGGTCTGCATGAGCGTTCTGGTCAATGAGACGCACAGCTACAATCCAACCATCAATGTCATCATCCCGGGGACGTCCTTCCACCATACCATCAATCCATCGATGGATCAGGGAGTCTAGTCCCTGGTGGAAGCAGAGAACTAGCTGCAAGGACCTAGGGAAACCTGAGCGCCGGACCAGTAGCTTGAACCCGTCAACATATGCATCCAGTGTCCGTCTCTGCTGGTAGTAGGAGGTCCCTTCTAGCGTGAGCGCTGTGCGCTGGGCTTCATCAGGGTGTGTGAACTCAGTGAGAAACCAAGACTCAAATGCAGCCCAGTCAGGGAACATGTGCGCATCGTCCTCCAAGATCTCCTGCACTAAATCGGCTGCTCTACCTGCGTTCATATACAACAGCGCCCATTTGATTGTCTGAGCAGAGTTGGTAAAAGAAGAGACATTCAGACTGATGTACAGCTTGCATGCTGTCAGGAACTGGCGGCCCTGGGCCCGATTACCATCAAAGGAGGGGGGAGGAGCTGCCTTAATAGCCAACGACGTTTTGTGCACAATTGTCGGTGTAGGGAGGCGCAGCAGGGTGGCAGCCGCTGCAGGAAGGTGCTCAGATGCAGGAGAGTCTGAAACCAGCAAGGGGGAGGTGTGAGGGAGGGTGGAGGGGTCCTGGGAGACCCCTACAGATGTCAAGTGCATAGCTGAAAGCAGTTCTTGAAGCTGGGCCTGAACAACAGAAAGCTGCTGGCTGAGAGCAAGTTGGGTGGTGTTGGAGGTGAGAAGGCCCTGTTCTACAGCGTCTAACCGAGCGTAGGCATCATCCTGAGTGGGAGTTGAAGTGTCTGGAGCAGGAGGAGGGCCTGAGGCAAGGGTGGGAGGCATAGCAGGGCAGAGACCAAAGGGAGACAGATGGGGAATGTAGCAGGCAGTTGTGGGGTCCTGGAAGCGAAGCAGAGGCAGACAGGGAAGCACAACTGATTGGGTAATCCCAGACCAGTCAGAAGAGACTTATTCTGCTGTAAGGGTGACCTCAGAGAGCTGTGGAAGTCACACAGCTGGCAGAGGGATATCCAAAGATGTATTAGCAAGTGGCTACAGTGTACAGGAGCTAGCTACTCACCTGGCAGAGGGATATCCAAAGAGAATAAGTCTGAGGAATCCCTATGCCAGGCTGTGGACGCTTCTGGGGCCCCAGAAGCGTGGGAATTAACTATATAGTACACAGAAGCCACTGGAAAAATACTGTGGGAATAAAAAGATAAAAACTCGGACATTGCCAGAGAAAGGATTGGTAATGACTATCAGGTGACTCTGGCAATGTCAGGTGGTCTGGAGAAGTCAGATGACCAGGAAGGGATCAGATGACCTTGAGAGCAAGGTCAGGTGATCAGAAATGCGGACACAATATGTACAGATAGTATCTAAGGGGAAACAGAAGGGAAAAGGAAGGGGAAAAAGAATAGGAAAAGGAAAGGATGGTCTCTAGGGGTTGTCCCCTTACAATAGTGGTGGTGGACTTCTATGGTAAGTGGGCACACTTCATTCCCACTCACACTACTTACTCTGCCTTGGATGCTGCCAACCTCTACCAGAAGAACATCTGGAAGCTATATGGCCTATCCAAGGCCTACATCTCAGATTGTGGGCCTCAGTTTATTGCAGAGTTCACTTATGAGTTGTACTGCCTCCTTAGCATGAAGCTGCATACCTCCACTGCATACCATCCCCAGTTTGACAGGCAGACCAAGCAGATCAAGCAGGAGCTGAAGCAGGTATCTGCACCTGTTTTGTAACAAGCAGCAAAATGACTAGGATGAACTGTTGCCCAATGCAGAGTTCCAGTACAACAACCATGTCCACGCTTTGACTCAGTACTCCCTCTTCTTCCTGGACACTGGTTGGCACTCCTGTATGGGCTTCAAACCTCATGCATGCCTCTTAGACAATCAGATCATGAATGAGTTCATAGAGAAGATGAGGGTGGTGTTAGAAATGGAAAAGTGACTATACTAGAAATTGAACCTGGGACCTCTTGGGTATGCACCTCATATCATGCTCTAACCACTGAGCTATATGGTCTGGTTACACAAGGAGCTAATAAGTTACATATAAGTACCCTCTAGGCATGAGATAGTTACTACTACTGCCACTAGGGTTCACTGCAGGAACTGGAACACAGGACAGTTTTTATGTAGTTAACTCAGAGCTCTAAGCTGTCAGATGACTTAACCTGTCATCATCTAACAGGTGGCACAAGAGGAGGCAAAGGCTGCTCTAACTAAGGCAAAGGATGACATGGCTCATTACTACAATCATGGTTGCAACTCCAGCTCCAAAGTATAAACTAGGAGACCATGTCTATCTCAATGTGTTGGACATCACTACAACATAGCCCTCATGGAAGCTGTCACAATTGCTATCTGGAACCTTTCTTAGTGAAGTGGCAGGTAGGTCCTCTGGCTTACTGATTGCCCTCCTAGTTGGTCTATGCCAACTCCACCAAGTGTTCAATGTGGTAAAGCTCTTTCTAGCACCTGATGACCTCATCCTAGGCTGCTGTTCTAGACCACCACCCCTGACAGTCTTGGTCAAGCATGAGGAGCAGTATAAGGTAGAGGAGATATTAGACAGTTTCCTGTTCAGGCAAAAACTGCAGTTCAAGGTAAAATGCAAGGGCTATAGTCTAGAGGATGTGTCCAAGGAACCACAAGAGAATATTCATGCACCAAGACTGGTCTGAGACTTCTACCAGCAACACCCCAATGCACTGAAGGCTATTCAAGGAGTGTACCCCATCTTGCCAGTTGATGCAGCTATCCAGAATTCTTTCTATCCAGTGCATTGAGACGCTGCATCCTAGAAGGAGATGATGTCAGGAGATTCCCCATTGGCTTCCATTTGCATTTTCTTCCATTTGCTTCTGGAGTTTTGATTGTTCTGCTGATGCCATCAGCTCCAATCTGCCTTCAGGTCTCTGATCACTCTGTGATTTTGTCTGACATCATTTACATCATTTGCTTCTAGGTTCTGATGCCAAGTCCTGGCAACTTCTGGAGTTTTGGATCATTTGCAATGTTTTCCCCTTTTGGTTCTTCTGTGGCTTATGTGTACTGTACAGTTGCTTCTCATACTTCTAAACCCTCAGAAGCATCCACTCTAGTAGAGGGGTTCCTCAGACTTGTTCTCTTTGGATCTCCTTCTGCCAGATGTGTAGTTATGCTTGTAGACACTGTACAGTACTGGATATATCTTTGGATATCCCTCTGCCAGCTGTGTTATTGAGCCATAGCCTCCAGAGGTTGCCCTTACAGAGTCCTCCTTTGGCTTTGTAGATGACTCCATGTTTCTAGCAGTTGCTCAAACTCTTTAGAAGGCACATTGTACTCTATCAGACTTAATGCAGCACAATAGCAGTGGATTCAAGTGGCTAGTCTTCTACAACTCTCTTTTTGAACCCTTCAAGCTAGGCTCAATGAACTTTTAAAGATTTCACTTTGGCAAGATACCTGAAGGACCTGTCCTAATAGTTCCACCTCCATGCAAGCAGTTAATACAGTCTTGATTTGAGTTTCTTCTTTAACTCCAAGCTACATTGGAATGCCTATGAGCAGAAGGTGGGAGTGAGAGCCATGTAGTGTTCTCTGTAAATATTGTGCTTCTGAAGGCTCTCCAGCAGCATGCTTACTGATAAGTCTGACAGTTGTATAACATAATGGCTGTCCTAGCAATCACTTATGTGGCAGTTATTTGGTATACTGGGATCTATGACTCCTCCTCTGGAGCAAAGAGACTTGAGTCTGTTGTAGTTACTAACAATTTCATACCCTTCTAGAGGAAAGCTGCAAAAATTGCCACTAGTGCCCTTTGCACAATTGCAGGTGATGTCCTAGATCTGCATGCTAACTTTCTCTCTGTATATCTTCTGTTCTAGAAGGTTCTAGTCAAAGCAGTGGTATGCCTTTCATACCTCCCCTCCTTTTACCCCCTCTATACTGTTGTTTGCAGAGCTGCCTGCAGGTATGTTGCCTAGCACTCTTCTATCCTCCATCACAGTCAGCTCCACCAGCATTGAAACACTTGAACCAGCTCAATGCCAGCCAAACTACCTTTCATCCTTTTGGCAAAAACAGAACTGGCATCCATGGGTGACACTTTTCTTCTTGCCCTAGTTTTGTCCTATGGTAATGGGTCAGGCCTTGGCAGTACTATACATACATGACTGCAAGACAAGCTCACTGTCCTTCCACCTCAGCCACAGTTTCAATGCACTGGATGAGGCTGAGATAGTTTGTCTCCTCTTGGCCTTGCATCTCCTAATGAGTCTAAGCAGTGTCTTCCCTCTGAAGCAGTCATTGGCAATGACAGCCAGGCAACCATCCAAGCCTTGAAAAATCAATGTCCTCATCCTGGCCACTATCTCCTGAACAAGGTGCACACATCTGCTGAACTCCTTCATGTCAAACAAGATTACATTGCCAGAGGCCACAAATATGGGCAGGCTCATTGTAAGGGCTTCCAGTGGAAAGCCCACATTGCAGGAGTGGTTGACTTATGTATCAAATGAATGCTAGAACATGAGGGGTCCAAACCAAATAAATAGGCTAACAAATTAGCTAAGAAAGTTGCCCAGGACTAGCTCTCTTCCATGCTACAATGTACTTCACTCCCACTCAGCATCAGCACTACTAGACAAGCCTCCCTGGATTTTCTCAAAACTACCTAGAAGTTCTAATGGAAGAAGTCCACCAACTACCCAAGCCTCTATGTCCATTAACCAGTCCTTACTGTCAAAGTATATGCATCTTGTGGAATGCTTGAACCAGCAGTACTCTGCCCTAGCTCTACTTTTGACAGGTCATATTACCCTCCAAACTCCACCTGTACAGAATTAGACATTATAAAACACAGGTTTATGCACTTGCAGTAAAACCATCTGCCACCACCTCCTGGTCTGTATGCATCACCAACATGAAATGCACTGCCATCTTCACTATACTCAATGTCACAAAGCTGAGTCAATGTCCTACCTACTCACTGCATCTGATGCCTTAGTATACCTCTTCAAATTTGTCAATGCATCCAAGAACCTTCCTTTAACAAGCAAACTACCTTGGCTAGACAAAGGCATTTGATGCCTAAACACATATTAATCTCACTATTTTACCATACAACTAACTAAGTTGGCACCAGTCCTGACCCTTCCCAGATCTCCAATTTTACTTCCATTCTTACAACTCCAATGCTTGGTCCTCACTGCTTCTAGGCAGCATTGATCATAGCAATTTCTACTAATGCAACAGGACAGTAATAGGAGGGCATGGTCTAAAACAAAGAAGGAAAGTTGGCTTACTCATTCTCTACATATGCAGAGGAGTGTGGCATTCCATGGTCCTCATGCAAGAGTGCTAATGTTTTTTGCCAAAGCAATAGTAGCAGAATTTGCTTGTGGTGTATTGGTGGTGACAGCAGGCACTTCAGAAAGAGCCTCACTGCATTCACTTTGGTCATAGCCCACTTTCTGGCACTTAAAGAACTGTGCAGTGGCAGTGCTATGGCTTTCAAAATTGATTGAATCAGTTTGTTGGCAGGCTTCCTCATTTAGAATATGTCCAATTACAAAGTCAAGATTTGTCAAGATTTGTTGCCAGTGGATGTGTGTTGAGTGATACAATAAGTGATTCAAAAGACTGTGGGAGTGAAACAAGTAACATGGCAATTGTGAGTGCATCAGATGGGAGCTCAGCAAGGCTTCTGAGCTTGTTAGCAGGCATGCACAAGTCTCTGATACACTGGCTCAAAAAACTGCCCCAATGTTTGGCCTTTTTGGAAAGATTCACATGGTGTGCAACAATTACCTGAGCAAAAATTTGTAGAAAATCACATGACATACAACTGCATCCTGGCTTCATAATGATGTATACATCATGTGATTTGGACAAGAACTCGCTTATTAAGAAATCAAAAAAATATTCAATCATTGGGGCAGTTTTTTGACTCACTTTAATTTTCATATCTTCTGAATACTTTTCAGCAGTAGAAGATGGAAACACCTTGTGGGAAGTATAAACAATGTCATGTGACCTTGTTTGTACTAATTTGACATGTCCAACTTCAATAAATTACCTTCTTGACACTCTACCACCATCATGCAACCTGTTTCTGCTGCCAATCACTCTTCTGTTGCTTCTCTCCTTAATGAGGGGTATTCTCAGCATCAAATCCAAGCAAAAACTGGCCTGGGAAAGGGCACTGTGGGGAGGATCAGCAAAGAACTGGAGAGCAACAAAGAGAATCATCCTGGAGGTTGTTCTTCCAAGCTTACAGCATGTGACAAATGGTCTATTATTCGTCAAATTACTACTGGGAAGCTGGATAATGCTGTTTAAGCTACACAGTTCATTAATTCTGTCATCTCCAGTCCTGTCAATCCTCATACAGTCAGGAATGCATTGAAGGAGGCAGGTTTTTGCTCAGCAACAAAAAAGAAAGTTCCCATGCTCAAGTTTGCTCAGTATCATGAAAACTGGACAGTGGAGGATTGAGAAAGAGGTTTGTGGAGTGATGAGACAAAGATCAATTGGATTGGATCAGATGGGAAGGTATATGTTTGGAAAATTCCAGGAGAACCACTATCTGACCACATCACTACACCAACTGTCAGGCATGGAGAATGGGGCTGCATGGGTTGGAATGGAGTAGGGAAGCTCATTGAGGTTCAGGGGAAGATGGATGCTACACAGTATTGTGAGATTTTGGATGAGGGAATGGTGGAAAGCTTTGAGAAGTTGGAAATGGAGGAGGAAGGACAATATTTTCAGCAGGACAACAACCCAAAATACACTTCTAAACAGGCAACAATCTGGTTTTCTGATAACAACATCATTGTGATATCCTGGCCTGCCCAATCCCCTGACCTTAATCCCATTGAACACCTCTGGGTTTACATCAAGCACAAACTTTTGGAGTATGAGGTACCCCCTAAAGGAGTGCATGAATTGTGGGGAGAGAGTGGTCAAGGAGTGGAATGAAATACCACCAGAGGTATGTCAAAGTCTCATAGAGAGCATGCCTAGAAGGATCAAAGCAGTTATAAAGGCAAATGGAGGCCAAACCAAGTACTAGATATGAAAATTAGAATAAATTAGAGTGGGTCAAAAAACTGCCCTAATGATTGAATATTTTATTTGATTTATTAATAGGCGAGTTCTTGTCCAAATCACATGACCTATACATCATTATGAAGCCAAGATGCAGTTGTATGTCATGTGATTTTCTACGATTTTTTGCTTAGGTATTTGTTGCACACCATGTGAATCTTTCCAAAAAGGCCAAACATTGGGGCAGTTTTTTGAGCCAGTGTATGCTGACAAAGTGCTGTGTCAGGTGCAAGCTTTGCAAACTATGCCATAGCACAACCAGGCTCCCCAAACTAGATGCCATACATAACTTCTTCAACCTCACCTCCAGCTGAATCATCTTCATACCCCTGGACATAAGCAAACTGACTCAGTTTCAATCCCCTAATTATCTCTGCAGATGCCAGATCCTTTTCTTCTTCCAACTCTTCATTGTCTTCAAGTTTTCTGATCCTAGTGGATGTGAGTTCAATCCTTCTACCAATTCCAGTATTTCCTTTTTTTTTTTTTTTGACTCTGCACATATTTCAAACTCCCATACATCATAGTTATTATTGTTGAGCTTTGTGTAATTTGATTCTGCCATTTAGCTAAATTCAAGTAATGGATTTTCCTTTTTATGTGTATATGTGTTCCAGTACAGTCAAAGGCTTTGGCTATCTGCCCCGGTACAGTCAAGGACCTTGATTACAGTGCCCTAGTACAGTCAGGGACTTTGGTCTGCCTCAGTATGGTCAAAGACTTTGGTTGTGATGCCCCAGTACAGTTGGGGACTTCAGTCTGCCTCAGTATGGTCAAGGACTTTGGTCAAAGAAGCAGTGCATCAATACAAGGCAAGTGTCAAAATTAATCAATATTTGCAGTGGATGCAGGGCCCATAACCTGTTGGAAAGGACAGTAACCCAGCAAGTATGTATGACAAGACAGTAGTGCAGCAAAATAGTAATCTGGTAGCTATTGTCTATTGTATTATATAACTAAGGATTTTTGGGAGAAGATTAAGATAAGTACTATAAAGTACATGAAACAAAGTTCAACCCCCAACTCTCAAGACAACCCTTTCTCATGCCTAGCTGTTTAATACAAAACACATTAACAAGGATTTGGTATAGTTAGTTTCTCCGTTCTTACATGAAGAAGGACCCAATCACATGGCAATCTGACTTGGGTCACACAGGAAATAGACCTCGTGGGTTGAAGCAAGGAGTGCTTGTTAGCGCAATACGTGTTAAATAAACCCCAGCCTTGAAATAGGACATGGCTGAGGATAATATGATCTTCATTTGGCTCCCAGCAGGTGGGGTGTGAGACTATGGCAATTATTCGGACCCGATGAACGCGGCCCGGGTCAGCCGAAAAAGAACCAGGCCAAAGATTGCCAAATATCTGGTGTGCACATGGCCATGGGTGTGGAAGGTCACTGGTCAGGACTCACATGTAGAGAAGGGATACTTTTCTCTCATCGCATATGGCAGCACCTTCGGAATAGAAAGGGGTCTAGATTAATCCGCTTAAGAGACCAGCACCACAGCAGTCAGCCAACTACATACAATCAGGATTTGAGGATGCTTCGGACGACTCATGGAGCGAGGCGATGTGACACTGCATTTGCAGGGAGGGGAATGCAGAATGCACCAGGGACGGTGACTCTTGATCCTACGGGGCAAGACCAAAAGTCAAGACACATGTGTACAACATCCATATGGGCGCCATCAGTAAGAGAAGTTTCTGCACATCTCCCGAGCAGATCATCAAACGATGATTGAAACCTGTTTCCAGGACATCCCTCCGGGTCCGAAGCGGGTAAAAAAAAATGATTCTCACAAAAATAGCCGATCCTTTCAGGTGACACACCGGCATCCGTGAAAGTTCCTCTATCCCACTCTCGATTGCATTCAACTTCCATCATTGCGCCATCATAAAGTTACATCCGGCCATGGAAATGCACATGTATACTTCGACACTAATAGGAACTCACGATCCAATGAGGTCGTGAGAAACGAGCGGTCTGATCCAAATCTGATCAGGAGGTTTAAAGTCCCCTTGTCAAATAGGAAGCTGCCCAGTCGAATTCCGCAGATACGTTGTTGAGTGTGCCTACATAAGAGGATGCCCGCTGAGCCGATGCAAGCGAAGCTCAAAAGACGCGCAAGCAGGAAGGATCTGGATGAGTACGGGGGACTGAGATTCGATACGGGGCATGTGAGGGAGATGGAACAGAAAAGGATTCGAGGTATGGTCTCTCTCAGGATCTTCCAGTATTCTTCCTTTTTGACGAATATTAACGCAATAGGAGAAGTAAGTTTATTTCTCGATCGACGGTTGTATTCATTGACGATCATATATTATACATTTCCTGACGTAGATTAGTTGTGCCGAATGTCGAAGGTGCGATGATCGCATATGCACTTACTAAACTCGACGTACTAACTGACCCGCATATACAAAGGCTCAAGATAAAGTGTGACAAGCAGATTCCATGTCAGTCTTGCCAGGTACTCTTTAGCGTTTCCCTCGTCTTCTCTCAACAAACAAGTACTCATTGTGTACGGTTGTACTTAGCGTCGCGGATGCGCCGCCCTATGCCCCAATGGTGAGTAACGTTCCCCTTGCAGAACCGAGACCAACACATTTTTGTCTATGCAGGCAGCCTCTCGACAGGCCAGGGCACACGGTTCGTGCTTGCAGCCACAGAACACCTTCACCTGCGTATCGCAGCTCTTAGCACGCGTATCCGACAGCTTGAGGATGCGCTCATGTCTTTACAAGCCTCGCATCCGCTGTTACGTCCTGACCTCGTCGCGAGGGATAATGACGACTTAGGAATGATGGATGAGGAAGTAAAAGTGGATAAGGACGCAAAGGGAGTGGCAGTGGGAGGGGATGTCATTGGTACGTTCGGGACACTGAGTATCTCTAATCATGGAATTTCGAGGTTTTTTGGACCCACTGGCGGCGTCGAAGTGAGCTTCGTTCTGATTCTCTTTGATATACAGCTAATTAGCACGGGACTTGTTGTAGAGTCTGCTCATCGTACGTTTACCTTTCTCCTCCAACGTCAACTGTTCTTCATGCGAATTAATACCTTTAGCAGTCAAAACTGTCACCACCACCGAATCCCCCGACACCACCCACAAACTCTTCTCATAGTTCCGCATGTCTCCTATCATCATCACCTAGCTCCGTAGAGTCCAACACTACCGACACATTCAAGCTTTTCTCTTCCTCATTCCCATTCACCCCTTTGGGTGCCCCTGCGGGCATCCAAGACCTCATCGCGTCCCACCTCCCATCCCGATCAACCGCTGAAGGATTTGTTCAGACGTACTTAACGCAATGTTCGTGGATTTTTCATGGCGTCACAAAAGCCCAGTTGGATGAGATGGTTGTTGCGTTATACGACAGTGCTGAACGGAGAGCACAGTTCGGAGATGGGAAATTAGCTGCAGGAGGCGGGGATGGAGATGGAGACTACTCGGGCCCACATGATCTTGCGCTATTCTTCATCATCCTTGCTGTGGGTGCGCTCGTTCGGCCTTCGTGTTCGGATATGGGTATGGAACCCATTGCTTCTTCCTCCCACATAACCAGCACATCATTTAACAATGCCTTGGGAGAACATTTTCATCAGCTGTCGCGGGCCGCTCTCGCTTTACAGCCGGTTCTGGAGAAACCTTCACTGGTGACGATACAGACGCTTCATTTGTTGAGTATATACAATGCAATGAACGGGAGTGATTTGAGAAGCGAGACGAGTATGGAGATGACCTGGAGCTTGATTACGCTTGCGGGGCATCTGAGTATGACTGTGAGTATCTCATACGACTTTTGGTGGTTGTAAGGCTAATTCAGAGGCTGTAGATCGGACTGCGTGAGCATTACAAGTTCCTTCATCCTTACTACTCGGTTCTTCCCCTCCACGTTCCTCTTTCTTCTGCAAGAGTGCCTCCTATATTCACGTTTTTTGTTCTTCAACTATCCTTGTTTCTATTATCAGCCACGTTCGCTCGATTTTGTACCTCACTGAACAAACCCTTCGGCTCTCTTTCTGCGATCTTCCTTTCTTTTTATCTTCCTTCGTTTTCATTCACGATCTAACAGATTATGGTACAGACCGCGACTCCGCACGATGGGGATTGACCTCGAAGATGGTCCAACGTCGACGGATACTCTTCTGGGACCTGTTTGTCGCGGATGTCTGGCAGGTACACGTCATTACCTTCCTTCTCTCTCTTCCCTTCGCCGTTGGATCGCACTGATGTTGTCGCACCAGAGCCTCAACACAGGCCGCCCGCCATCCTTCTCACTAGCGTACATCGACTGTAGCTTTCCCGAAGCTAAAGACGAGGAATCAAGCGAAGGCGCCGAAGTCGGATTCGGATCTGCGTGTACGCCTCTTTCCTTTCCGTTCATCCCATCTTGATCTATCTATCTCCTTCTTTCACAGTCAGCATCTGGCAATGCCGCTTTGCTGCCGAATGCGTCGCTGAGGTCACATCACGAACTCTTACTGCTGAAGCGCCGACATACACCACGATTATGGAACTTGATAAGAAGGTGAAGGAGTTTCCGTTACCGGAAGGGATGACTAGTATAGGGAAGGGAGGGGGGCCGACGGAGGTAGGAGAGGATTTAGCAGGGTCTTTTCAAATGTGTGTATTGAATCATATCAGGGAGACAGGCAAGTTTTCCCTCCTTCCTTCCTTCCTGTCCTGTGAATACTTATTCGATGTCTATTGAAAGTTTTGATGTACATCCATCGCTCTTTCTTTGCACAGGCAATAATCGAACACCCCACCAATCCGCTGAAGAGTGCATACGCACATAGCTTCCTCGCTGCGTACCGTGCGGCATCGACAATTCTCAAGAGTGTACGTGAGCAGTTTGGCATATGGCCTACTTCTTGTGCGAGGTTCTGGACGATGTGGACGTTTGCGTTTTCGGCTGCGGTGCCATAATTGATTTTCTCTGTCAATGCGTTTCAAACTGACCCTAGTTGTGTTAGGTGGTATTCGGGACGGTAGTTACGCGAGGTCCGAGGTCGCCGTTGGCCCAGTCAGCAATGGCAGAGCTTGAACAGGCATGCATACTGTTCTCCAAGGCGAGCGTATACAGTATCCGTGCGGCGAAAGCTCTGGTTTGCGCCTGTTTCTATTCTTATGTGTCCCATGGACTGACCCCTCAATGCCTCTTTCAGCCTGTACTCACGAAGCTGTTGGAGAAAGCTCGGCACGTTCTATCCGCCGTACAGAAAAACCCTGATTTGCTATCTGACGCTGCTGGCGGAAAGTTGTGGAATATCCAGATGAGACAGGCGTCGGATGAGGATGATGAGCTTGCAATTTTTGCGGGACATACGCGGTTCGTATCTACAAGAAAGCCCTGTGTGGAAGCGTCGTCCTGCTCTGAGCAGCATCAGCAGCAGCGAAAGTCCTCGTCGAATGGATGGCCGCGGCAATTGGATTGCCTGAATGATGCAGACGTTCCTGCCATATCGAGACAAATCTTGCCGCTAGCGCTACACCATCCGTATGCGCATTATGAAAGGAGTACCCGCGACTTTGAGTTGCAAACGTACGGATCCGGATCTAGTGGATGGCAAGGGCTTCCTCTTCATCATGGTCTGCAGTCAAATCCTCATCATCAGAGGAAAGGGAGCACGACATTGACTCGGCAGCAGCAATTCACGATGCCCCCTCAACGAGTCAGTTCATTTCATTCATCACCGGCTTCAAATGGTCCTTCATCTTCAGAGCGACAACAGCAATATTATCGTGCACAGCTACCGCTTACTGATCAACAGCCACATCTCGCGCATGCACAGGTAAATCCCCATTTCTATTTTCAAGAATTTCATCATGATCATGGTCATGGTCGGACGTATCTCTAGTATCCACACCACGAACAGCAGCCCCAGAACCAGTACCCGCAGGAGGGGCCGATGTTTGTAGGCAACGCGGACCTTGCGGATCTCGGACTCGCGGCGCGTGATTCGAGGCTTGATGAGCGGTGGAGTTCATTCATGCATGAATCAGGGATTTTGGAGGATCTAAATTGATGCTCGTGTCCTCAATGGTTTCCATTGTTTCTGAATTTCGTTACTAAAAATGCAGCTACATACATGAATAGTCGTTTGCCCAAAAACATTCAAGAATATGTTATACGCACTTGTAAATCTATAGATTGTACTGCGGCTGCTCAAAGTGATGTAAAAAGTTCGTTCCGGTACGGGGAATCGAACCCCGAGCTGCCGCGGTAACGCATAATATGCATATGAAAGGCGGCAATGTTAGCCGTTACACCATACCGGACATATTAACGATCTACATTTGAGCTATACGAATCACGCGCTGATTGACAAGCTGCAATTTTCCAAGTCTTAGCGTTAATGAGAATGCTTTCGCTGCATGAGATGAGTGGCCAGCTTGGCTTAAAGCCTGAAGCCACCCGGGACCAAGCCCAAAAAAGCCAACAGGTCTGCAGCTCAGGCTTATGCTTTTCCAAGCCTACGGCCCAGTAAAAATTGCCTTGCAAGGCGGTGTCAAAGAAAATGAGACATATTTTTTGTAAGGGAAGGGCCAGAAACTAATTAGCTAGAGTTAATAGATTGAAATATTGATGGATGTGTCGTGATGTTCATCATCATTATGACTATTTGCCACGACTGCTCATTTTCTCTGTTAGCACTACAAACTTTACATACACTTGCCCTGTCAGACAACCCTCACTTTTGTATACTTGAGTGAGGGTATGTGCAATGTCTAAAGAGAAGAGCCAGAAACTGAAGCTAACTATGAGGGACTGAATCAGGACAAATAGTTGTATCTAAAAATGCAGTCTAATGGCATAGGGAAGGAGGGTGGGATAAAACTGCCATGACATAGGCATATTGTAGACCTAAGTAAATGTGCGCTGTGAGTGCAGTGTGAGACCACCATGGATAATCAATGCCTACCTGTGAGCACAGGGTGAGATGAAAAGTCATTCCAAATGTTGCCTGCAACAATGAAACAGTGAAAAGGTGATGAGGTGAAAGAGACAAGCATACACAGTAATCTAATCTTTAGCCCGAATCAACCTCAGGCAAACCCCTATCACATCTTTCCCAACTATTTTTCTTTGTCAAAAACCTGCTCAGTATATTATAGCTTGGACGACATCTACACAACATAGGAATGATGGTTAAGGACAAGAGTCTATATCGAGCGGTTGTTCTGCTGTATCAAAAATAGACCAGAGGCATAGCCAGTCCATGATAGTTTACGTACGCCAAAATACAGGTTACATCTGAAGGACACTTTGATGTGTTTCTTGGGACAATTTATATTCCCTGTAGACTGTCATTTTACAGATCGCTCTTAACTTGACATGACGCGAGAATCATAAGATCGCAAATTTGACAGTTGTAGGCCGTGTTGTGGCATAATGTTGTATCACCGATGTAGCAATGACAGGAAAGGATATTTCATGTCACCTCTGTGCTGGTGAAACAATACACTGATGACATGTTGCATAACTGATTGGTCTGTGGCTAAGTCAACACGAGGAGCCTCGAGTCATGTGCAGTCTTCATTACTACCTCTTTCATGGTTCCATGTTATCGTGGAACTGGGGTCAACAAAGCATCATGGTGGCGAGTGTACTCATTCCGTACCTCAAGCAAAAACAGTTGTCTAATGGAAGACTGCATGGAGAAGATGAGAATGAGGAAGAAATCAAAGACCTCGATGTTTTAATGTATTGGAGCCTGTTATTCATTTCTCGCTCGACTATCATACAATGGTTCTCTATTTGAAACATAGGTATGTTCGTACAGGTATAATGAGTTTATCTAGATCGATGACCTTCGCTCGCCAAAATCTCGACCTGTTTCCTGGACCTTCTCATCGTCTAGGCGCTTTGGTGGTATCCCAGGACGCCATAAAGAGATTGCTGCAAGCAATGCTTCAAATCCTGCCAGACCCGCAACAAACCACCAACCAGCCCTGTACCCTTCAAAGTCGTTCACGTCGCCACCGCTGACTTTAGTGGTTATGGCAATAACAATCGCAAGACCCACGGACGATCCAATTTGCAGGCTCGCGTTAAAGATGGCTCCGATGAGTGATGTGCTCTCAAGAAGATCAACTCCTGGATTGAAGAGAGCTGCACGCAACATAGCAATGCTGTTGAGTCTAGTCGGAACATTGCGAGGACAGGTCTACATCTCTTCAGCACGTACTTTGATGAGACAAAAGCCGTCGCCAGGCCAGTACATGAAAGTATAAAAGCAGGGAAGACCCTGCTCCAGTAGGTGTCTTCTGTTCCTGAGAATGCAAGGAGCACAGCTCCGGCCAGTACGAGTGCGTGTCCGCCGGAAAGCAGAATGCATGACGGGACATACGGCGTGATGGTACCCGCGATGAAGGTAGTGATCAGGCCTAGTGGGCGGTACATAAAATGATAATTATTCCGTCAAGAAATGGGAAGCACCTGTGAGGCCAAAGGGGATTCTCAATATGATGTTAGCTATGCTAGATTGTATCCACAACTCGTAGATATCAGAGACTTGACTTACATTCTGATAGCAGCGTTAATCGCTGAGACCTTCCAGACTCGCTGGAAGACCTCTGATGTCTGTAAAACGATGGTATTCATGTAGGCATACTCACTTGAAGATTATTCGTGAGAATGTTTGATCAGAGGCTGGGACCATACCTTAGGACAATGACACATAAAGGACTGAATGCCGGTAGAGTCCAAATCCACGGAGGTATGAGAGGTTCCTTTGCAATTGTTTCCACATAGCCAAAGACTGGGCATAAAAGCAGGGATACGATGAGGGGAGGAAGTACTTCCTTTGAGGTCCAGCCTTTGACATTCCCTTCAGTAACGGAAAATACAAGAAGAAGTACGGAGGCTAAGCAAAACGAGTGAGCTCATGCTTCTCTACTGATGTCATAACTTGATCATTCACCCGTTAGGAGGAAAAGTCCAGCCCAATCCATGTTCTTGTACACATCGTATTTGCTTCTTGTGCTCGCAGGGCTTGGCGACAGGAAGAAGACTGCTACACATATCGGGAGAATGACCACTGCCATAAGCCAGAAGCACCATCTCCACCCAATCCTTTCCGAGATGATACCGCCGCTAACAAGCAAGGGTATGTTTGATTAGCATTTTCATACACAAGAAGAACCCCACTCACATAACCAGCCCTCCCATGTTTCCTACCGCACCAAGTCCTGCATATCTGGGCTACTCTTAGGAACAAAGGAAAGTGTAGTGGATCGACGCACAGCGACAGTGCACGATCTTGTTCCACTCTTTCAGGAAAGAGCAGAACGATCATAGTAATCGCAGATGGAACGGTGAATGCAGCACCTCGGGGGACGTCAGATCAGGGACCTGATAGGTTTCATAACACACCAATTCCCTGCAGAGCTCTAATGACAAACAACATCGGACCATTAGTAGCGAATCCATTAATGATCGATCCCAGTCCAACCGTCACGAGTCCGGAGATGAAAAGCGTCTTGGGACCATGTACAGCACCGAATCTACCTCCCTAAATGACTCCATCAGACTTAAGTGTGAGACAAAGATCGAGATTAGTGACCTACTATTAGGAGGAAGGCGCCGAATGTCAGGGTGTATGCATTCAGAACCCATTGGCTCTCGGAGACGACGACGTCAAGGTCCCGAGTAACTTTCGGCAGGGCGATCACTGGAGCAGTGACGTTGACAATATCCAGCAGTTGAGCTGTTGAGAAGAGGAACAGAAGGAGGTAAGCTCTCGTTCGGGAGACACATAGAGCAGCAGACGACATAATTGTAACCAAAATGTATGTATCGAAACAAGAGCAGGAAGTCTTTCATTTTATAAGGCTTTCATGAATGAGCGTGTCCGTCGGCTTGCAAGGCTCGATTACAGGCAGTTCGACTAGCTTAACCTTTCCATACCCTTGCATGAGGGCAGTGCCAATTTTAGACTTCAACGGCAACGAAACAAAGAGATGGTCCCGAGAGCCTCCAGAGCGAGCACGTTGAACGTATTTTCGGCAACGAGCAGATATACTGCTCCGAATACGCGAACAAGGGTGCACGCGGCAGTTCAGTCTCATTTTCTCAACAATACATGAATTCTGCAAAAGGCGAGAAATGCTTTAGGAGCGACTTGCAGTCAGTGAGGGCAGCACGGAGGACGAAATGCGGTTCCCACGAGTGCTGAGACGAGTAGTACCGAAGGCAAGACCTTTCCCATGGCACGAGCCTGATCGCCCGGTCGATTGGCAAACGGGATACACATGGAGCACGTGTACATTGAGTACATTTGTTTATTGATTGTTACTCTGTTCTTTTTTTCTTTTGATTGTTACTACATACTCTATGCTACAAGTTCAATACAGTTCTTAAACCAAGACTGAGGACTCTAACTTCCATGTTGTTACCCTGTACTGCAGGTTATTGGGCCCAGAAAAGTGCTCATTTACTGCATACAATATACAGACATGACCTCAACCACGTTCACTTGAGGAGGTAGCAACCCTCCCACTTTCCCAGACAGATTTTCTTGATAAAACAAATTACATTATGTTTAGAGGCTGAGTGTTCTTGGCAGGAAAACTAAAGGTGCAGATGGATACCTTGAAGAGACAATAAAAGCACCAAATTCAAAAGTGACTATACTTGCCCTACTAGCAACTGAATGGAGAGTAAGGAGGGCAAGACAGAAATCTTCCCCACCATGTTTTTATTGAAGAAGTGTCAAGGTCAGTCTGACCACCCATTATGTCCACATATGCAATGCTGTCACCATATTGGGTGCTAAATTTCAGCAATGCATCAAGGGGGCAGGTTCTAATGGTACCTGCCTATAGTTATTATAATCTGTCACAGTTTGTATAATGACCCTATGATCAAAACACTCAGA
Organism: Termitomyces sp. MG145; assembly: GCA_003313055.1. Lineage (NCBI taxonomy): Eukaryota > Fungi > Basidiomycota > Agaricomycetes > Agaricales > Lyophyllaceae > Termitomyces > Termitomyces sp. MG145. The sequence goes on from QGOB01000843.1 coordinate 22,344, forward strand.
TGCAGGCAGACAACAATACAACATCCCAAACACCATCAATGTATGAGTTAGGAGATTATCAGATATATCTAGTGTCTCTAATAGCTCTGTGTCTCCACTGACCCATGCAAAGGGGGGGGGGGGGGGGGGGTAGCTTGATGGAGGAAGGAAAGAGGAGGGCAATGGATGTTGCCAGTAGTTCCTTAACCAAGGTAAAGGGTATATCAAAGGCTTGTGAACCTGAGCTTTATGAAGAGTCCAATGCCCAACTTGCTTAGCCATTGAATAAGCTGTAGAATGCTAGAGTCCTTGAGTCAGTCTACTTTGAAGTATTGAACAATCCAGTGGTGCAACTTGCACTCACTCAAGTTCTCAAGGAACTGTGGAATGTATGAGCACAATGCAATAGTGCACACAAAGAATTGTTTGCATATGTTTCAGGTATGGAGAAGCACCAGTCTTCTCCTCATAAGCCTAGGTGCAATGTGTAGAACTATCACCTCATTATATACTTACATAGCAGGAACTTGTGATCTTATACTTGGATGTAGTTCCTCAAGAAGAGAGCCTCTAGACAAGGGACCAAATTCTTAGCTGATGTTGAGCATGTAGTGTGTCAGAAGCATCTGAAACCCCTAATGTGTCTGGTGCCTCTGAATCATCCCATGCTTAATCAAGTTAAATGCCAGGTGTTCCAGTGGCTTTTCCTCAAGGATGTGCTAGCAAGAATGGATACCATGCATGAATCCTACATGCACACCTTTTTTCAGGGTACTATCTTGTCCAGCCACATCCATGAGGAATGAGGATGAAAGAAATTATGGCTTGACAGAGTATAAAAAGATTGTGTAATGGACAGTTAGCATTGCATTATAATGTAGTACTATTATTGTAATATAGTTGTCAAAGCATGACAGTGTCAATAAAAATATTTGTTATTACTTATTTACATTAGCTTTTTTCTTGAATAAAAATATTTGTTATTACTTATTTATATTAGCTTTTTTCTTGTTGTACATACCTATCAAAATCTAGACACCAGCATGATTCAATTATGTGACATTAAGAATTGAGCTCTGATTCCATGACTACATTACATTTTTTCAACATTTCTGGTTCTAGGCTTTCTACTTTCTGTGCTGAGCAAAGGTTCAGAACTTTGAACTCTATCAAGCTTCTCTGCTTCTGTGACATGGCTGTTACCGGGAATAAACATGAGAGGCACAAGACTGCACAAGAGAACACAGAAGGGTGACATGAGATAGACATGGGAGACCCTTTCAGGCCCACAGAGACGCACATGATGAACCAAACACAAATGACCGCAAGCAAGTGTATTGGCTACGATGGTAAAATTTCTACGGAACAGTGTGGAACTAAATATGCAATGTATATACTTATTATAATCTGGGGGCATCACGAGCCAACATCCCTCTGACTTCAACACTCCCACCTGTCCAGCATGATGCAAGAAATACTCCCACCAAATCCAATAAGACTCCCACCAATTCTAGAATATCCATCAAAGAACACAAGGGGCATGTTCCTTAGCTGTGAGTGCTGTATACCATTCATCATCAGAAGCGAGGTCGACATAATTAGGATCAACAATGAGGGTGGCGCCAGCATGGATAGGAACAGAATCAGCATTGGCAGTATGGGCATGACAAGATGAGCGGGAAGGTGAAGGTGAAGATGAACCAGGGCAAGGATTCTTCATAATGTAGTCCTTGATGTTGCGAGGCATATCATAAATGCAGGTGTAAGCACCATGACCTTTTTTGCCACACCAATGACAACCATCAGACTTGGGATCACACCAGTGATTGCCCTTGTCATCAACCAATGAGCTGCCAACCCTAACAGAAGTCCGACCTCAAGCAGCAAGAACTTCTTCAGACTTGATTGTGATTGTGGAGCCAGTGGCAATGGAACTAGTGAGCATCTGTTTGATCTGGGCAAGATCAGGCTCAGGGAATTGAGCCAGAATGCTAAGCCAAACAGAATGATAGGCTTCATTGAGATGCATGAGAAGAACGTCTTTGAATTCAGTATTCTTGACCTTGACAACCATATGCAGAAAGTCTCTCCTTGGCAGATTGAAGGGCCTGGGTGTAAGTAGAAATAGGGCAATCAGGCTCATGTTGGATGTCATAGAATGCTGCACAAGCAGCCATACAGCTCCCAATAGTCAACTTCTTGAAATAAGCTTTGAGAGCTGCCCAAGCAGCGGTACCAGTCTCACAGTCCTCAATAAGATACTGGTACTCATCTGAGACACATCCATAAATAAATCCACTCAGCATTCCATCAGACCTGTCCCACTCCTTCTTTTCATCTCCATTGAATGGTGGAAGAATGCCAGTAGCAATCCCAGTCATCCCAGCAGTATGAAGAGCAGCCATCATCTTCTTGGCCCATATGAACCAATTAGAATTGTCAAGTTTGTTGGGGACATTGTGATGCAGGGTAGATGCAAATGAAGGTGGAGATAACATTGTGGTGATAGAAGCATGAGAAGCAGCAATTGGTTTGATAGAGTTGGGGCCGGGGCCCATAACCTGTTATGGGAATAAATGCAAGAGGCATGAGACTGCATGAGAGAACACAGAAGGGTGACACGAGATAGACACAGGAGACCTTTTCAGGCCCACCAAGACACACACAATGCGCCAAACACAAATGACCATGAGTGAGTGCATTGGCTACAATGGTAAAATTTCTATGGAACAGTGTAGAACTAAATATGCAATGTATATACTTATTATAATCTGGGGGTGTCAGCTCATGACACCCCTCTGACTTTAACAATAGCCACAACAAAAAACTTCTAAAATGCTTGGTCTGACATGGTTGATTGTCTGGCAGCCTGATGTGTCTAACCCTACAATTCAGTAGACAAGCTAGGGGAAATATTGAGTGGAGATGCAGTGTTGCTCCATAAAGGTCATATCAATAAAAAGAGCTGTGGCACTGCTGCCTAACAGCTGAGAAATGGCAGTTCATTGTGTACTGGTCATCTTAATATCCACATTAAGCAAGAGAGTGTTGTGGGACAGTGTGGAGGGCAATAATATACCAACAGGGAGATGGCACTCCTTTGCTGGAATATGAGGAGAAACAAAGGGTGGCAACTCAGCCAAGACCTTGGCTGAGGGAGGATCTTCTATGGAAAGGAGAGTGCTCAGGTTTTCAGTCAGAGAATTGTCAAGAGCAGGTGTATTAGCAGACTCTATGGAGAAGACAGAAAACTCACTAAGTAGCACAGGCATACATGCCTGTTTCTTGATTTATTGAATCATTTCTACTTGAGAAAAACATGTCAGAAATGACATAAGCTGTTTCTAATTAATGTTTCTCAAGAACCATACACAATTTCCTAAAGTGAGGGGAGACACTCTAAGAGCACCTGCAAAGACTGGAAGATGGTTTGAGTGGTTTGGTGGAGTCCTTCAAATTCAATGGTGTAGAGGGTAAGTGTTGGAGTGAGCCTTGACCACTCAGGGTCAAAATTGTAATGTGACTTAGACAAGAATGCCTCTGAGCTACACACTCTATTTTTCCATTTCCTTTTTAGTAGCTGGTACATTTTTACATTTTGTCATGATTATACAAAATTAATCAGCCACTGGTGGGCTGTCTATGTATAGATTACTAATCAATATATAGTCCTCATTTTGTTATTGTGAAGTGAGGATACATTCATACATTTATTTCTACAATATCATACTTATTGGTATCTAAAGTATTCTTAGTTTCACAGGTTAATAGGAGTTTGTCATTGTGAACCAAGGAGTATCCTTACTTAGCTCTACAGGTTATTGAGCCTCCACTCATGTGATCTGCTACAAATAGATCCCACAAAAGTTATACACAGATGCCACAGACCTCCACAGCCAAAAAGTTGAATAACAACAAACAACACAACAAGGAGTAACCTTCCCACATTCCCAGATCACTGCTAATTTGATAATACAAATTATCTTGCTTTCTACAACCATGTCCTCATTGTGATCAGTCTCTGGGGTGCTGAAGGATACCTTCACAGCAGCATTACATGCTCCCACAAACAAAGACCATTGCAACTGCCTTACCTACTGAATGGTGGAACCATTTGTTCTTCCAAGAATGGCATGTCTGAAATGCTTGGACCCTTGTGCTGTTGGTATACAGTATTGTTAGTATACAACACAAAAAACCCTGTTGGTCTATCAGTTAACATAAGCAGAACTTCAGAAGAAGCATGGACCATGCTTGAGAAGACTTATGGGTACTGTTTTCAAACTAGAAACTGTTAGCACATAAAAATCCTTGAGGTCACAAAGTAAAATGACAACTCTGGCTTAGAATATATTTCAGGATCAACTAAGCAATGTAGTAACACCTTGCAGGCTTTGAGAGTGATAGTTGCAGACTCTCTTAATATAATATAATAGTTTTTCTAGACATGGTACAGGTGCTTGGGTAATGCAGGTGTGCTGTGCAATGGCCAAAAAGGGCTTGTAGATGGGTTGGTCTTATTGAAGGATGGCAGTGCACCATAAGATTGCATCTTTAGGACGCACACTGCACAACCCTACAATGTAAGTGCAAAATCAGTCACCATGGCAAACACAAAAGTTTATATTGACCTCTGGGGCTTTGACACCATTACTAATATATGGGAAATTGTATGTCATCCACTCTACAGTATACTAAAGGCACCAGTTTATGGACACTCCCATGGCTACTCCAGCCAGATCTCTTTTCAGTTGATGCTGGTTACATTCCACAGCCACTTTACTACAGTTTGCTTCTGTTGGAGTTCATACTACCCTCAGCCCTAAGCCACCTAGTTATTTGCCATTATTGTTCCTTCCTATCTGTTCAAACTCTGTACTGCTTTTCCCTTCACCTTTCCATCAATACAAATTTAGAAATGTTTATCTAGCTGGATGTAGATAAACTTCAAAAATATGTTGATTTTATGAGGGTTTTTGGAAAACCACTTAAGATCACACAAAGTAAAACTAAATGAGGTAGGATATATGATTTTCACCACTCCAACCAGGACTTAACCTGCCTGGATGCAAAGCAAAAAGGGTTCAAAACACAAAGACCCAAAGAAAGTTGTATGGTAAGCCTAAAAGTCTGTTTCCTTGGACTTCAAGCTCAGCAATGCATTTCTTGCACTTTCCCACAAATTTGACCTCCTTTTATACCTTTGCCTCTGTGCACAGACCACTCCAAAGTGGTCTGACTTTATGGCCACCCACATACTCTTTTTCCTGGGTGATGGTTTAGCCATTTGTGTGAGCATATAGTGTTTCCTTGTGTCCATGTAGTGAACTTCCTTTTCTGCTCTTATCTTCTTCAGTCCCTTTCTAGTCTGTAAGACTCTGGCATTGATATGAGTTCTAGCAAGGTTGTCTGATATTGGTTCAAGGAGTAGGGCAGTGGAAGAGATGGTTTGGATGTAAGGTCTCTTTTTGATATTTTTGGTGCCCGGCTGATCAGTTCTTGGCAGTGATCTGGTTCTGCTGGCACTGCCACCTGCTCAGAATGTCAGCCATCAGGTAATATGGTTGTGATCATATTACTCTGTTCTCAGTTTCACTGCTTATTTGCTGGCAGTTTTATTCTTTTCTTTTGGTTCATTGGTGAATTTTCAGTAAGTCATTCTTATGTCTACAGTTTTCAACATTGCCTGCTTACAGTTTTCAGCAGTCTTTGTATACTATTTTGTATATATGACTTTTATAGCCTGTCTCTGGTGAAACAGGCATATCTCCTTTCAGGCTTCCTCATGCAGACTGGTTTGCTACTGCCTTTTGACTGACCCAAGTCTATCCCAGCACCTGAGGTCTTACTTTGCTCTCCATTGGTAAACTCGCCAAATATGCAGAGATCACTACAACTTTTGATGATTGCAGAGCTACACTCATTGAAAAGACCATGAACTTGCCTGTTGCAGCAAGAACTCTACTCGCTCACAAAGACCTCTATGCACTCAACCTCCATGTTGATTGGGCCTTTGCCATGCACGCAACTCCTGATAGAAGGTATGGAGCTTTCCCTTCAAAACCTCCTAAATGCAAACATTGCATTCTTGGTAAACAGGGCACAATTGCCGGTACCAAAGGAGAGGGAGGAGGGAATTGGGAATAAGGCAATGAGGAGGCTAGAGAAGATAGGTAGATCTGATGGGCAAAGCAACAGTACCATCACAGACTGGTAATGTCTATATCCCATCCCAACCTTCTCAGCAAAATTATATCTATTATAATCCTGGACCGAATGAAACAGAGATGGAAATTACCATTAATTATGAAGTCAACATATGCTTATTAACATTTAGTGAATGGAGCGACACGAGGAATGCATCTTGTAGAAGGGAATTTGAGGCATAATGGATCACCGCGGTGACAATCATCAAATCGCACAAAAAAGAAGGAAAAATGAATTGGGAATCGAATTACCCCCTGATTATTATAACTCTGTCACTTACAATAGACTACCTGTTGCGTTGTTTCGCAAAAGGCTGCCTCCCTACATCCCGGGACAGTGCTCATGTGAGTTCCAATGACACATCACGCCACGCAGAACTCCACTTTCGTAGGCTTAACGTCGTCCAGCCCCTCATACCAAGAAAAAAATGAGTCCAATAGTGATGTACAACAACAGCCTTCATTTTTTTTTTTGAAAAACACATAGGGGAGAAATCACCCAACACGCTGGAAATCTTCTCCATAATGTCCACCCTGAACACCCAATCTCTGCAATCCACCACCACCACCACCACCCCACATCATCCCGCCTATCCCCGTCATCGTTGCTTTCACCACTGCACAAGCGCCACTCGCATCGGCATCTGCGGGCTCAGTACTGGTACCGTCCCACCCCGCCAGCGAGGAAAACGATGAGCGATGGGTACGTGTAGAGGTGTGGCTGGGGGTGGAGAACGGCGAGGGAGATGAGGGAGAAATCGGTGTCGGGGGGAGCGGATGCAGGGATTCGCCTGCATGGACAGTAGTATCCACGTCCCAGGGGTTGAACCACTGTTCGTCGGGGGTTGATCCCCACTGATAATGAGGATTGGAGGGTGTAGATGCCGATGTGATCTGGTCAGCGACGTGGTTCTATTATGCAGAGTTGTTAAAAATGTTACCAGCTTGCGTATTGAGAAAGTTATACATACTGGGGAGTACGTTGACGCTGATTCTGAGTCAGAGTTGCGACCCGACCAGTTCCAACTCCACTCTTTCGTCTCTCCGCCCCGCATACTATACTCGTGCTCTGTCTCTTGATTCTGGGAAACAAAAACATCGAATGACCCTTCTCTCGTCGGTGCCGTCATCTCCATCTCCAATCCTATTGTCTCCTGCTCCCGCTGCTCCTGTTCACGACTGGGACTATACTCGTCCTCACGAGGAGCAGGCCACCAGAATCCTGCATCCATCCTCACAGGCTCCTGCTCCTGCTCCTGCTCCTGCTGACGGCGAGGACCCCGCTTTGGTGCGGGTGCAGACAGCGAACGCTTCATGTTCAACGGCGCAACGGGATTTTGTGGGGACTTGAATGTGGGCGAACGCGACCGAGGCCGAGATCGACGTGATGAAGTGGAGGTGGAGGTGGGAGTAGAGGTGGGAGCTTGAGGGGGTGTAGATGGCGATGTAGATGCGTTTGACCAAGACGGAGTGGGCGCTGGTGTTGTAGGCACATGCGTTCGTGCCATGATGGGTGAACGTAATACAGACGACGACGTTGCATAAGGAATAGCAGGTGAAGGAGGCCAGGACGGGGTAGAAACGGGTGTCATGCTAGGAGAGCACGACGCACGATCCAACGTCGCTGAGTCCTCCGACGAAGTGGATGCATGTATTACTATCGGTGAAGACAATGCCGGCACCAGTCCCGACATCTCTGCCCGTGTGGAAGCAGGAAAAGAGGTAGAGATACGAGGCAAAACAGGCAAGGCAGACCAGGGCACAGATGTTGATGCCGTGTACGGTGTGCTCTGTGAAGCATGCCAAGAAGGTGAGGGTCTTGGTATCGGCACAGGGGGTGTGGACGTCGACACCGAAGGTGACGGTATGTCTTTCAGTGTCGATACACACGATAGAGATTGTGCCAGCGTCGAAGGCAAACTCGATGGTCCACCATCTGTGGCCGAAGCAGATGTGTGTGTTATGACGGGCGAAGACAACGCTGACTTGAATATCGAGCTCGACCAACCGAGTCTTTCCCGTTCTTGCGCCCGTGTGGGAGAGGGGAACGTGGTCGGGATGCGAGACGTAGAAGGCAAAGTAGACCAGGGGTCAGATGTCGTTGCGGTGGTGGAAGCTAGCGCACGCGGTGGGGAAAACCATTTCGGTATCGACACTGGTATTGAAGGTGAGGAGGTCGGCATGAATGAATGCTGTGTCCTGGACGGTGAGGATGGCGTTGATGCGTCAAGACGGGAAAGAGATGGTGCAAGCAATAAAGACGACGGCTCAGGTTCTCGTTCCATCGTCGATGCACGTGAAGATGACGTGGACATCGACATCGACAAGGACGGACTCGGTACCAGAGCTGAAGTTGGCGGTGTTGGTAGCTCCGAGTCCATAAAGCTCGAAGCACGCGTCATGTAAGTCGATAGGCCTTCGTTGTTGACTATCGAAGTAGATGCACGTGTTATGAGGGGGGAAGACGGCGCCGACACCGGTATAGACATTGAGTGAGTGGGACTCGGGCCTACTTGCCAATCTATCGACATTGACAAGGACGGACTCGGTAGCAAAGCTGAAGTTTCCGGTGGTGTTGATAGCTCTGGGTCCACAGAGCTCGACTCGCGTGTCATGAACCTCGATCGCTGTCTATTTTTCACCGTTGAAGCGAGTGCACGTGTTACGACTGGCGAAGATGGAGCCGACGCCGCTATGGAGGTCGAACGTGTAGGACTCTGGCCTGTTCGCCAATCTTCCACCTGTGTGAAATCGGGGAAGGAAATCGGAGTACGAGGTGTACCGGGAGAAGAAGGCCAGAGTAACGTTCTCGATGCGGTAGAAGTTGAAGGTCGAGACTGAGGTGTGATTGGCGAGGCGGGCCATGAAGGTGGAGGTTTGACGAGCGTTGAACATGATAAGCGCGGGGTACTAGGGGACGAGAGTGGTTTGTACTTTGGCGTGAGGCATGGAATGGGTGGGTCTCTCTCTGTCGTCGATTTGTTAGGCGAAGATGTTACGGAGAAGGATACCGACAAGGACGGAGCTTCGGCTGCTGGTTGTGGATCTGGGTCCATCAAAGCATGTGCCCGCGATAAGACGGGAGAGCACGTTGCCGACATCGACGAGGATGGACTCATTGTCGAAGTCAAAGTGAAAGTCGATGGAGTCATCTGTCTGTCAGTCGAAGCAGACGCACGGGGCATAACAGGCGAAGACGACGCCGACTTTGACGTGCTGGCAGACGCAGAACGACGGGACTTTCGTCGTTCTGCTTCCCATTTTTCCACAGCCCGTTCGAGTGCTTCGCCCTCCTGTCCCTCGACTAACAGACCCGCAATCTTAGTGAGCCTCGACTCTGCCTCTTCCGCCCGCGTCATTGCTTTTCCTTTACCCGTAATTTCCTCTGATTCCTCATCGCCACCTCCACTTCCTCGATCAGGCGGATCTTTCCTAGCTCTCCCTCGTCGTGCACCATCTTTGAGCTTAGCCTTTGGCTGTACGGTCGCACTGGCGTTTGCAGCAGGGCGGAAACGCCAATCAGGATACCGTTTTCTGTGTTCAATGAGCGCTTGCTCGGCCTTCGCTTCCCATTCGTTACGTTGTTCTTTCGTAAGAGTCCTCCAATACATGCCTTACTTGCTTATTGAGCATTTGGTGAAGGAACAAGGATAGAGACTCACCAATAATCTTGGAGAGGTTACTATGGTTTCCCTCTACCTTGCTTGTGACTTTCTGGTCACGAATGAACGAGGAGCGAAAGAGTATAAACGCATTCGGTGGACGGGGTATATAAGACGCGTCGCGCCGTTTTCCGTGCGTAGTACGCTGCGGCGTCGGGGGTGGAGTATTGACGTGCCCAAACGCAGAATCCAAGCCAAACGGTTTGATCTCATTCTGCTGAGGTTCCATTTCACTGAGAAACGTGTAAGTCACTACATGGGGGGCGTGTTCAGCTTCTATCACAATCAATAACCAAGCACCGAAAATGAAGTAAATCTCTTCCCTGCGCAAAACATAGCATGCGAGCTCACCGTTTGCATGAATCTCATCGTCCATCTTACTTGCAGTGCGAATGGGAGGCATCTGAGATGGGCGTACATACATAAAGGGAGCCTAAGGAGAAGGGGGGACACGCGTGACGGAATACGACCAGACTAGGACGTCCCTTTATTCATCTGTTCTAATTCCCACATAGAATTCAAACCCTGCCATGAGCTTACAGTTACGGACTAATCTCGAGTCAACAATAAGGGGAGAAGTTCAGAAGCGCCAACCCGGAGATGTGGCTCGGCCATCGGATGGAAAACACGTGCTTCCCATCAGAGATAAGATCAGCGATCGCGTCTGATGGTTGGCTCTAAAATCCACCACTCCGACTGCCCTGCAACGCTTGCAATCTCCTAGATCGTTGTCTGATTCGCTACTTTCTATCTTTCTTCAACGTCGCCATCTCCTCATCAACAATTCGATCCAATGGCCAAAAAGTTTGTCTGACATCGAACCTATGCAACAACATTGAACAAAGGGAGCCCCTAACAAGGCCGTGATTTGATAGTGATTGATCTTTCTTGATTTTCATTTACGCCCATATTCCGAGAGCGGCGAACCCCTCGCACAACTTTCTGTCTGTATACATAGCGAGGATCCTGGTAACTTGTCATGAGCCCGAAATGGGCCATGCCCCTGATCCATTCATCGATGGAGCTCGACGTCACTTCCGGCTGCCGACACTGTGCGAACCTTCAGCCTTTTTGATGGCTGCCACTGACTCAATGCTCCACCACCACGATGCAGGCTGCCCCTCACTGTATGACATCTCCCACCCATCCACTCCATCTGCGAATGCCAGGCGGTGATTCCAGTTTAACCTATATACACATGTCCCGACGCCACCCGCGATACGCCGCCCTCGGACTTGCCAACCCACCTGACTGCCAAAGCGGTTACGCATACATATAAGCGCACCTCGTGCCCGTCAGGAAAGTCGCTCCACTTATAGATAAGAATGATGGCGACAATCACCTTGGCCTCTGGGCACAAACACTCGGATGATGTCGGGATACCGCTGTTCCGTGTCTGTCCTCTCCTGTCAATCGCTAATTTTACACGCCCCGGTGGTTCACAATGAACACAATAGGTTTACGTGAACAGACAAGGTCAGACTTTGCCTCAAGGTCAACTCTACTCTGGACCCTTGAAATTTTGAAAAGAAGCTTCCCGTTCTCATTTACGTATGTTTTGTCCTGAGGATTCTAATTAGGTTCAAGGACAATGCACGACGCACAACACATGTATTGCCCTTATCGTTCTTCCAATTCTTACATTCTTACATACCTGTGCCCTGCCCTACGTGCGTGCGGCTGCTCGACGTAATCTAAAATTTGAGACGGAGCATCATTGTGCTATCTCCATACGACGCTGTTACGATACTACCAATACTCGTAAGATTGCTCGTTCGACTCGAGACTTGAAGCCTTTTCTCCCCGCTTGGTGTTTGAAGGCATTCGTACACATCGTCCACCTGTCAGCGGCGCTCACGTCCATGTTCACTCCACACCTACAGAATCGCTCGTTAATGGGCATGAGGCATTGCTCCCAAGTACGTCTTCTTTTTTTTTCTCTGCTGGACGTCGCGAATTGAACAACTTTCGAAAATCCCTAACCTCGACTATTGCTCTAGCCTTACCATTCCAACTACCTATCAATTTACATCGCCAGCTTCTCTTCTCTGTTCACCTCACCCGGCATCTTCATCAAACACCGTGTTTCGCAGGGTCCCTGTTCGAATCGAGAATCAGGCGTTACAGCTGAGGGCCTAGCAATTTTTCTGATTTGTCGCTGAATGTCGTCATAGATGTATCATTTCTATCATTTTCATCGTTGTTTCGATGACGGAGGCGTATATTGATGCATTTCGTGTCTTTCGATTCATCTTCATCAGGGATCCCGCAGAGCTCGCACGCTCGCTCCGGCTTTCTCTGTGCTCGCTTAACAATAACGAAAAGTCGATGTATTATTCCTTCAAAAGTCAGTTCCAGGATGATGTGTACAGGAGCGTGCCGTCTGTGTCCAAGGCTGTATCGAAATTGTATTGTCGCCGCGACCCCTGAGCTTCAAACCATGATACTAGGTGGTATCCAATATCTTATCTTCTTCAATAGCCCTTGTTTGACTAGTGGATCTGTCAGTATTAGAGTCTTGCAGCAAGATATTTATGCATATTTGCACCCTATCTCAGTTAAGGACTATAATTGACACCAGAAAATGTAGTGACCAATGATTTATTGTGTTAGTGCCCAAACTGACATAACACCCCCCATTGCTAGCTTGCACAGTCATCAGTGATGATGGAATCCTTGTCACAGAACATGAAGAGATTACCTGCGGTTACTACCAAAATTGAAAGGATGTTTGTTCTGAAGCCAATACAGCAAACTGAAGACAAGGCAGAGGAAAATTTTCATCAACATCGATCAAGAAGTCTAGTTCCTAACAATACTTTACCCATAGCATAGCATCCTCTCTTCTCATTGGTGAAAGTTCTGTCAATGTAAAAGCAAAGCAGATTTTCAGTCTATGTCCACAATAACCAGATATGGATCAATTATTGTACAGTAAGGGTACTGACATATTCCTGTTCAATCAGATTCATTCAAGTATACACCTTCCTTCCAGAAAGAAAATCAGCAGTTTATTCCATAAGCCAGGCCTGGACATCAACAAGAACTCAACCTTGCTGGAATTGCAGTGCTGTGGGTGACCTTTGCAATGGACCCATGGTCTCATATTTTATATATTGGTGCTGTATGTTCAGAAAACATTGATGCACTACTTTTGGTCCTAGCTGCCATGCAGGAAACAACCAACTGGGCAGAGTAGGAGATGGTCATTAGTAGCTTATATGTGGCAGGGTTGTGAGCAAATTCTCTATAACACATGAGTTGGTAGTGTGGTTAATGGGGATTGGGAAATGGGCTAGGCTTTGCAGAGAGCTGTTAAGGTCATGAGATCTAAACAAAGAGACATTAGCAGAGCTTTGAGGAAAAGGGGGTGAACTGTAAGGGGACATCCCTTCTTGAGCCCATTCCCTATTGTCTCCTTTCTCCTGTTTCCTTTCCTTTTTCCCCTTCCTTTTCTCTTCTTCTCCCCTTTAGATATTCTCTGTACATATTTGTGTCCGCATTTCTGATCACCTGACACTGTTCTCAAGGTCATCTGATCTCTTCCTGGTCATCTGACCCTTTTCTGACCACCTGACTTGCCAGAGTCACCTGATGGACATTACCAATCCATTCTCTGGCAATGTCCGAGTTTTTCATCTTTTATTCCCACACTCCTTTTTCAGTGGCTTATGTGTACTATACAGTTGATTCCCATGCTTCTGAGGCCCCAGAAGCGTCCACATCCTGGCATAGGGACTCCTCAGACTTATTCTCTTTGGATATCCCTCTGCCAGGTGAGTAGCTAGCCCTGTACACTGTAGCCACTTGCTAATACATCTTTGGATATCCCTCTTGTCAAGATACAATGTAAGAAATATAATCTCAGGTGGACCACTATAGTGGTAAGCGACTAAATTGAACTCTACCTGTCAAGATACAATGTAAGAAATATAATCTAGTGGTAGAGTAGTTAATATATATAAGTTGGGATTCAGAATATAGTAAATACACACCTCAGGCGGACCACTATAGTGGTAAGCGACTGAGGTGTGGCGAGTACGGTACGTGAAGAAAATTGTAAGATTAGGTAATGAAATATATATAAAAGGAAATTCAGCAAAGACTGGGGCGCAGGCTAGAGTCCATCTCGACACTCCCCCTGGAAACGTAGCCTCGCCGTATTAATTTAAGTTGATAGGGAAACAAGTCCCATGTCTTTGATGAGCTTCTTGAGTCGTGGGCGGCCAAGAGCTTTTGTGAATAGGTCAGCAATATTATCTTCGGAGGTAATCGAGTTGATTTGTATGTCCTTGTGCGCAACAGCTTCTCGTATCCAATGGACCTTGACGTCGAGGTGTTTAACTTTACTGTGACTGCTAGTTTTTTTTGCGAGTGCGACTGCTGTGTTGCTGTTGCAATTCACGACAAGAGGTCGGTCCACTTGGATATCTACCTCGGCTAACCACGAGAACATCCACATGGCTTGCTTCCCAGCCTCGAACACTCCCACGTATTCCGCTTGACCAGTCGACGTACTAACCCTGTCTTGTGTCTTCGCCTTCCAGCTTACTGGGCCTCCCGCCATCATGAAAACGTAACCTGCCAATGACTTCCGCGTATCGGGGTCGTCAGCATATGAGGAGTCGGAAAAACCGTGGGGTTTGATCTCATGCCCCCTGTAGTATGTGATGGCATGTTCCTTGGTTGTTTTGAGGTAAGCGAGGACATGTTGGACTAGGCGCCAGTGGAACAGACACGGATCCTCCACATATCACATAAGAACCATAACAGCGAACGCTATGTCAGGATGCGTACCATTGGCAATATGGTTCAACATCCCAACTGCCTTTCTGTAAAGCTTATCTTGCATGAAGTGGGCATCCTTTGTTGGAATCGGTTTTGGTTGCGAGTTAGAGAGGTTGACATTTGGAGGAAGTGGTGTATACTTTGGTTTTGCATCCGTCATTCCGAAGTTTGAGAGTGCTTTGTCGATGAGTTGTTTCTGGTGAATGGTAATGTTTCCGGTGGCATCGTCGACAATCAGTGACATTCCTAAGATTTTATTTGGCTTCCCAAGGTCCGTAATTTCATATACGCTGGACAGTTCCTTTTTAGTTGATTCTATGACTTTGTTTGAAGTAGCGCCCATGAGAACATCATCTGTATACGTCAAGGAGAGGAGGTAGCCTCCATCTGGGGTCCATTTTATGCGAATGCAGGGGTCGGCTCGTGAATGATGGTGGCCTTGTTTCGTGAATGTGCCATCGAGCTTGTGAAACCATACATTTGCACCATCCATAGTTCCATAGATAGTGAAGTTCATTTTTAATACAGTATTGACGCTGGGAATTCTGTAATGTTCTTTGAACCCTTCAGGAATTTCGAGGTAATTTTCTCCTTGTGGCTTCGCATTGAGGTATGCACCAACAAAGTCGATGAGTCCAATTTTTAGTCCACGAGAAGCGATAATGGTGAGCAGAATTCAAACTGATTCGTATCGAATGACCGTGGCAAAGGATTGTTCATAATGTTCTCCCAATTTCTGCGTAAATCCCTTCACCACCCCACGAGCCCTCCTCCTGATTAATGACCCGTTCCCATCCACCTTCAAATCAAATATCCACATAGTTTTGATTGTGTTGACGTTATTCAGGCAAGGGACTGGTGTGACAACTCCACATTCGTCCTAGTGGTTGATTTCCTTCTCCATTACGGGCATCCACAGGTGACGGTGTTTGGGGTCGAATGCTTCAGCAAAGGATGAGGGAACAAATCGATTCTGGGGTTCTGGTGGAAGTTCTACAGATAGGGCGGTTGGCATATCTGCAGATTGTTCTTCGTCGTCACTGACTTCAGTGAGGGCTGACATGAAGGTGTCGTCGGCTGATGATTGGATTTTGCCCTCAGTTTCAGGAGTTTTGCTTTTCTCAGCAATTCGTACCAATTTTCGTGAAGCAGGAGGATAAGCAATGCGTGGGCGTGATTTTCGCGGTGCAGGAGGTGGATCGAGAGCGAGTGGTTGCGTGTTTGGGGTTTTTGGTTGGTTAGGTGCTGAGGTAAGCGATGCGTCGACAATTAGGATGTCATTAGTTTGGTCATCGGTCGAGGCAGCTGGAGTGTTGGTGTGATCATCGATGAGGAAGTCATAGTTGTGATCTCCATTAGTGTCAACAGAGTACTCCCCCTCAGCTGTAAGAGAACGATGGCCAGATCCCTCCTCAAATTTGACGTCACGAGATCGAATGATTTCACCAGTCTTGGGTATCAATACCCAATACGTTCCTCAGCCCTCTATCCCGATCAGTCTTCCCTTTATGGCACATTCAGTTAATTTGCCTCCGCTTTGTTCCTTTGGTATGTGCATGTATGCAACACTACCCCATACTCGGATATGACCCACATCCTGTCAGTCCCCTGTCCATTTCTCCTCTGGTATAACTCCGGGATGGCGAGACGACGGTAAATGATTTTCGACATAATCAGCAAAGTCCCATGCCTCAGCCCACTATTTTGAATGAAGACCCGAGTCAAGGAGCATGGCTCGAACAGCACCTGTTGTGATTCCGATGGATCTTTCAGCAGTTCTGTTAGAGGCTGAGGAGTAGGGCACAGTAGGATCGAAGATGAGGCCTTCCTCCCGAAAGTAGTCTTTCCACAGATTGCTGATGAACTTGGGAGCATTGTCTGTACGGATGAACACCATAAGTCAGCCTGTAATTCTCTCTGATTCTGCCTTATAGGTTTTTAGTGCCTCAAGTGTGGTTGTAGCAAGTCGGTTGGCTAAGAAGAATGTGCATCAGTGCGATGACCCTCTATCGTGGAATTTCATGGTGTAAACAGCTCCTCCGGCAGATTTTACATGAGCCGGTCCCCATATATCGATGTTGGTGGAACGTAGGACAGTTTCTACAGGTAGGGGCTGGTCATTGTACAGTCGTTTCTTCATATTCCCGATGATGCAGTCCTCACATTTTCCAACAGGGTCTTCTTTGGTGATAGAGAGACCGTCGACAAGTTTTGAAGCTTCTTCAATGCGAGAGATGCCAAAATGAGAGAACCGACGGTGCCACGTGGTGATACTTGTGGGACTTTGGAGCAAGCGGGCAGTCAGCATGGCGGGTATGGGGACTGTGAACGATCCGCATATAAGGTACATTCCATCTTTCAGGATCCCCATGAAGACCTCTGACTTCTCATAGAAAAACTTTACTTTACGGTCTCCAAAGACAGAATGCCACCCAGCTAGGTCTAGTTTGCTGATCGACACCAGGTTTGCTATTACATCAGGGGCATGAAGTGCATCTCGGAATACTAGGGTATGTTCCTTGTTATTGTGTACCACGCGGATTACGACATTTCCCACTCCAAGGATTGTGAAGCTTGCTCCTTCTTTGGAGGATTGGCCTATAAGTTTAGCCACTGGCTTGTAGTCTATAAATACATCGCAATTCCTGAAGAAGTGTGTTGTGCAACCTGAGGCGGCAAAGGAGCACATTGTATTTGGGGAGACATCACCAGCCACAAGTGCTAGGCGCTCAATTGAGGGTGCATTGTCCCAGTAAACTCCCTCTGGGATTGAGATTACTCCAGCTGACAATGCAAAGTGGCCACCGATCTGAACTGATCCATTGGCAGTTGCCAATGTGAAGTTTGCGACAGGGAGTGAGGCCGTGCGTTTTCCTTTCCACCATGGGGGGTATTGACCTTGTTTTCCGCCACCTTCTTGGAAGCAATCAGGTTGCAAATGGCCCGTTTTATTGCAGTTCATGCACTTCTTGTCCGAATTTGGTTTACTCTTTGACAGGCTATTGATCTGTGCCTGGAGTGCATGTATCGTGGTCTCGAGTGCCTTGACAGTATCAGTGGAGACTGTGGCGCCAGATCTGCCTGATCCAGCCCGGTTTGCGATGCATTTGCCGTGGGTAGTCAGGGTCTGGATTACCCTAACTAACTCTTTCTCCCCATACATTGTCGATACGACGGGGTCCCATGATTCTGGGAAAGAGTTGAGGAGCTTTGTGATAAATCTTTTGTCATCAATATTTGCTCCAGCATCGTTAGCGGCCTTCCATAAGGCACGCATCTTTTCAATGTGCCCGCCTTCTCCTGCAACTTTCCCTCCATCGATAAATTTGCACCTCACGAGCTCTTCCTCCTTAATGTTTCTCATTCTATCACTTGCAGCTCCGTATTGTTTTTTGAGGAATGCCCATGCTACATGTGATGTTCCATATGGATCAACTCCCGATCCTGCGATGTCACTCAGGTTGATCAGGATCAATGACAGCGCTACACTTTTGCGGAGTTCATCTTTGAGTTCACTCAGGTAACGTGAGTGGACGGGAGTTGGGTCGGCAGGTAGGGGAACAGAAGATGGGGAGGGGTTGGCATGAGGTTGGAGGGGTGAAGGGATAATTATCCTATTTTCCCAGTAGTTGAGAAGGCCTCTGGGTTTTCCATGGGCAACCATTTGTATTTTCCAGCTAGCATAGTTTTTGTGCCCTTTACATTTTAATTCTTCATTGAGAGTAAAGGGTAATAGGATCGAGCTAGTGCCTGACATGGCGGAAATCGTTCATGGTTATTGAGTCACAGGGGTCGGGATAGTTAGTGGTCAGTGTACTCAAAGGCAAGGGACGGGGCCCGGAACCTGTCAAGATACAATGTAAGAAATATAATCTAGTGGTAGAGTAGTTAATATATATAAGTTGGGATTCAGAATATAGTAAATACACACCTCAGGTGGACCACTATAGTGGTAAGCGACTGAGGTGTGGCGAGTACGACCCAACTTGCTCTCTCTCACCAGCTTTCTACCATGCAGGCTCAGCTCAAAGAACTCCTTTCCTCCATGCGCTCCGCTTCACTAGGGGTCACCCCTAGCCCTGCTGTCATCTCCAACGCCCCCCTATCGCCAACTCCAGACCATCCCCCTGCTGGAGTCCTCCCTGCAGTGGCCGTCACCCCGCTGCCCCCTGTTGCGACGACGATTGTCTCCAAGCCCTCGTCCACAATCAAGGCCGCCCCTCCTCCCTCTTTTGATGGAGACCGAGCTCAAGGACATCAATTCCTGACTGCCTGCAAGCTGTATATTAGCTTGCATGCCTCCTCCTTCAGCGATCCAATGCGAACGATCAAGTGGGCATTATCCTATATGAATGCTGGGCACGCGGCTGATTTGGCACAGGAGATTCTGGAGGATGACTGTCAGGTCCCGCTGATGATGGGGGCTCAGCTACACTGGCAAGTCCTTACTAGGCGAGCTTGGGAGGCCAAATACAGGTCTGGGGCTTCTCAGGAGCTCCAGTACAGCTACGAGTGGTCTGGGGTGAAGTCTGGACGCTCCGGGGTATGAGTAGCGACATGTGCAAGGTTTGAAAGTGCTCTGGGTTGGGGAGCATGAGTTCAGGGGGTAGGGGGGTTTGTAATGGAGGGGGGAACGGGGAACAGGAGGGTAGTATTGATTGGGGGGCAGAGGTAGGTTCAGGAGTGGATAGAGATAGGTACGGAATGGATGGAGGGTGGATTGGTCAAGTAACCAGGGGACAAGAGGAGGCATGGAACAGAGAGTAGAAATAGAGAGGAAGAGATACGGAACAGTAGATAGAGAAATGGAGGAGAGATACGGAACAGAGATACGAGTCACGGAACGGAAATACGAGGCATGGAAATGAGAGACAAGAGACGAGATGAGAGACAAGACAAGAGAGAGAGAAGAGAGACAGAAGAATAGATTGAGATTGAGACAGAGACAGAGAATATGGAAACTATGGAGAACTATGGTTAATATCAAGACTACCCAACTCATATGCTATCCTGTGGTTTATGTACTACCCTTCTGCTAAGTCCCCAGCAAGGTCCTGGCCTGGGGCCGTAGCACCTGATTGTCCTCTGGTTAGGTCCCAGGGCAGGTTCTCAGCCCTGGAGTCATGACAGTTGTTGGGGTGTACTGGCGCGGATCGCGGCAGTCTTGCGTTGGGCGGGTCGGTGGTCATGGTATGTGGTGGTGGCGCCTGTCAACGCCACAGAAGCAGGTGGCCCGGTGACATGCCGGGGGTTTGCGGAAGGAATGTTGTGGAATGTTATGTGATGGCTGGGATGCCGGGGGTCTGGATGTATCCAGTGACAGGGAAGCCTCAGGGTGACGTGTCAGCCGAGGTGCCGGGGTTTGGTGATGTCCAGAGGTTTGTCCGGAGATGGCCGTGGGTGTTGCCAATACAGCATTGTGAGGTCGTTGGTGGCCCCAGAGGTGTGCGGGAGGTGCGGGGGAGGTGTGTGTCCAGGTCGGAACAGCATATGAGGGTCCGGAGATGGCAGGGTCATGACAACGACGCAAACATGTTTCCGGACTGGGCTGCATTCGAGTCTTGGTTTCTCTCTGAGTTCATGCATCCCGACAAGGCACAATGCACCACCCTCATGCTAGAGGGCACCTCTTATCACCAGCAGGGCCATACCCTTGACACCTATATCGATGGGTTCAAGCAGCTGGTTTGTCGTTCGGGGTTCCTCAGGTCCGCGCAGCTAGTTCTCCGTTTCTGGCATGGGCTCGAACCATTGATCCGTAAATGGATTGATGGCATGGTAGATGGATGCCCTGGGGATGAGGACATAGAAGGCTGGATTGCAACGGCGCATCTGGTGGATCGGAATGCCCATGCTGACTGACAGTTTGAGACATTCCATGCCTTTTAGTCACGCCCCCAAGTGCCGCCCCCTTTCCCTGCTAAACCTCCTGCTCGCTGGGCACTAGCCCCACTCCCGGTCCCCGCAGCCACCCCCACCATATGAGGCCCGGCACCCTGGACCCCCGCAGCAACGCCACCAGCAAAGATCTCCATGGGAGTGCCTATGGACATTGATGCTGCTAAAAGGAAGGGAGGAGTCCCTCCTTCTGTGTGCTGCCGTTGCGGGAAGCCTGGGCACTGGGCTCGCAGCTGTCCAGAAGGGTTTGATGTGCGCTATCTGTCAGCCAACAAACGGCACATGCTCATTATGGAGCTCCTAGCTGCGAAGGATGCTGCAGGCGTACCTTCCCCCGAGGTGATGGATAAGACGTCAGAGGATGGAGAGGAGGATGTGCTGGAGGATTTTTAGCATCGCAGTGGATGGACCGTATGCCTCCACTGCCTAGCTCTAACCACTTTGCATGTTTGCCTGTAGAATCTTTTAATACAGTTCCTTCTCTTGATTCTTCTACATGCGAACCAGTTGAGACCTCTGCAGCCGTACTATCCCCTCTTCCTACTACACCAGCCAAAGCTCACCCTCCTCCCCGAGTGCGCCTTCCCAGCTGGGAATGCTGTCTTCCATGCAAGTACACAGTGGCTTCCATCCCATCAGCTACCTCCCTCTCTCTGGAGGTAGAGATAGAGACTACGGATATGCAGCGTACACAGCGAGTCCAGGCTCTTCTGGATAGTGGGGCCACTGGACTCTTCATGGACGTCGCGTTTGTTGAGAGGCATCAGCTGACCACCCGACCATTGACCCGACCCATTCCAGTATACAACATTGACGGTACCCTCAATGAAGCTGGCTCTATCCGGTGTGTGACAGAGTGTATCCTCCGCTACCGCAACCATGCAGAACGGGCAGTGTTTGCCGTCACTAGTCTAGGGAAGCAGGATATCATCCTAGGCTACACCTGGCTGCGCCTGCATAACCCGGATATTGACTGGTCTACTGGGGAAGTCAAGTCCATGTCAATGCTCTACCTGCGCAGAGGAAGCCCGATTGGAACGTCGTGCACGTGCCTGAGAGCAAGCCTCAGTCCAAGCCTGCCGATGGGGTCCCCTGCCCTACCCTGACCTAGACCTGTTGGACCCTCCTCCCTTAGCATTCCCTTGTAAGGAGGCCCCTCACAAGGATGCTTGTAGAGATAGAGGAGATCCCAAACCGGAACAGGCTGGCAGTAGCAGCCTACCAGGAACCCCAGAGCCTGACACTCCTGATGAAGTCATTGAGGAGGGTGACCGGATCCTTGCCGCCTTGCCACCCCAATCATTGGACGTTGCGGAGGTCCATGCCAGTCAGACCATGTCGCAGCGTCTGGCGGAGGCCTTCACCCGGAACGTGCAACCAAAGTCCTTCCAAGATGCTGTACCAGACTACCTTCATGACTTTGAAGATGTGTTCTCCAAGACCTCCTTTGACTCCCTCCCAGAGCGCAAGCAGTGGGATCATGCCATAGAGTTAGTTCCTGATGCAGAGCCCTCAAACTGCAAGGTCTACCCACTTGCGCCAAAGGAGCAGGATGAGGTGGATGCCTTCCTCCAGGAGAACCTTGAGTCTGGTAGAATTTGCCCTTCCAAGTTGCCCATGGCTTCCCCCGTCTTCTTCATCAAAAAGAAGGATGGCTCCCTCTGACTGGTGCAGGACTATTGTGTGCTGAACGCCCTCACTGTCAAGAATCGCTACTCCCTCCCCCTTATCTCTGAGCTTGTCAATAACCTCCGAGATGCACAGTATTTCACCAAGTTATATGTCTGCTGGGGCTATAACAACATGCGCATAAAGGAAGGAGATGAGTGGAAGGCTGCATTCCGGACAAATCGCAAGCTGTTTGAACTGCTGGTCATGTTCTTTGGCCTCACCAATAGCCCAGCTACATTCCAGACCATGATGAATGACATCTTCCGTGACCTCATTGCAGAAGGAGTGGTGTGCGTGTACCTCGATGACATCCTCATCTTTACCAAGATCTAAGAGGAGCACCACCACATTGTATGCTTGGTTCTGGAACGACTCTGCCAACACCAGCTCTATCTCAAACCTGAGAAGTGCGAGTTTGAGCAGACCCGAGTGGAATACCTTGGACTCATCATCTCACATGAAACAGCAGAGATGGACCCAGTGAAGGTAGCTGGAGTAGCAGACTGGCCAGCACCTCGGAACAAGAAGGAGGTCCAATCTTTCTTAGGGTTCACCAACTTCTACTGGCGATTCATCCAGGACTTCTCTCATCATGCCTGCCCTCTCTTTGACCTGACTTCAAAGGACCAGCCTTGGCAGTGGACAGACACTCAGCAAACAGCCTTTGAGACTCTGAAACGTGCAGTGACCTCCCAACCAGTTCTCATCTCCCTGGATGACAGCCTGCCATTCCGTGTAGAGGTGGACAGCTCAGACTTTGCCACTGGAGCTGTCCTCTCCCAGCAATCTAAGGAGGATGGGAAATGGCACCCCATTACGTTCTATTCCAAGAGTCTCAATGCTGTGGAGTGTAACTACGAGATCCATGACAAAGAGATGCTGGCAATCATCCGTTCCTTTGAAGAGTGGCATCATTTCTTAGAAGGGGCCCAGCATCAGTTTGAGGTCTGGACAGATCACAAGAACCTAGAGTACTTCCGCACCACAAAAAAGCTCAACCAACAACAGGCCCGCTGGTCCCTCTACCTGGCAAACTTTGACTTCACACTTCATCACAGGCCAGGTCGGAGTATGGGTAAGCCAGACGCATTGTTGTGTCGGGCAGACCATGGGACTGGATCAGGAGACAACGACGATATTGTCCTGCTTAGGCCGGAGCTGTTTGCAATTTGGGCACTTGAAGGTCTGACAATCCAGGGTGAAGAGGTATCCATTCTGGTAGATATACAGAAGGGCAACCGAGAAGGACTCCATGAGGATGTGGTGGCTAAAGCAGCAGCAACGCTCAAGGCAGGCCAACAGACAGGGACCCGTTCCATTCACAGTCAGGAGTGGTGATTGGACCAAGGGATCCTAACGTTCCAGGGATGCATCTACGTGCCAAATGACCCAGAATTGAGGTGGCAGATTGTATAGCAGCACCATGATTCCAAGGTGGCAGGGCACCCAGGACGCTGGAAGACTCTGGAACTGGTGTCATGCAACTACTGGTGGCCCCAGATGTCATGCTATATTGGTGCCTACACCAGCACTTGTGACATGTGCCTTAGAACCAAGCCCTCCCATCAGGTGCCAATGGGTGAGCTGCACCCTCTTCCTGTTCCTGAAGAAAGGTGGAGTGTGGTCTCAGTGGACTTCATCTCAGAACTGCCAGATGCGCATGGCTATGATGCCATCATGGTGGTTGTGGACAGCGTAGGAAAGAGAGCACACTTCATCCCCACCACTACCACCTGCTCTGCACTGGGTGCTGCCAACCTGTACCGCAAAAATGTCTGGAAGTTGCATGGCCTCTCTGATGCCTTCATGTCAGATTGAGGTCCCCAGTTCATTGCACAATCCACCAGGGAACTGTACCACCTGTTGGGGATCAAGCTTCAGGCCTCCACTGCATATCACCCCCAGTCAGATGGCCAGACAGAGCACGTCAACCAGGAGCTAGAACAGTACCTCCAGATCTTCTGCAGTGAATGGCAAGACAACTGGGATGAGCTGCTCCCAGATGCAGAGTTCCAGTACAACAACCATGTGCACTCCACAACACAGACCACACCCTTCCTGCTCGACACCGGACGTAATCCACGCATGGGCTTTGAACCACACCAGCGCCCCTCTCAAAACGAGTCTGTAAACAAATTCGTGAACTGCATGAAATGGGCTCAAGAGGAAGCAAGGGCAGCTCTGGCCAAGGCCAAAGATGACATGGCCCGTTACTATAACCAGCGGTGGACTCCTGCACCAGAATATATGCCTGGAGACAAGGTCTACTTGGATGCCAAAGACATTCAGACCATGTGCCCATCCAAGAAGCTCTCTCACAAGTTCCTGGGCCCTTATGCAGTGGAGTATGCAGTGGGATGTTTAGCATACCGTCTGCACCTACCCCGGGCAATGCATGGTATTCATCTGGTATTCCATGTTGTCAAACTCCAGCCTGCAGTTGCGGATTCAATCCCAGGTTGGCAAGCAGACCCCCTGCCACCGCCAATAATTGTGGACAATGAAGAGCACTATGAAGTCGAGGCCATCCTAGACAGCTGCATTTTCTGCCACAAGCTCCAGTATTGGGTGAAGTGGAAAGGTTTTGGCTATGAGGACTCTTCCTGGGAACCTGCCAAGGGTGTCAGGGCCCCCCTCCAAGTGAAGGAATTCTATGACAGGCACCCGGATGCCCCCAAACTGGTTTGGGGCCTCTACACTCTGTTACCAACACTGTTCCAGTCAGCATGGCATGCATTGAGGCGCTGCAAGCTAGAGGGGGGGTGATGTAAGGGGACATCCCTTCTTGAGCCCATTCCCTCTTGTCTCCTTTCTCCTGTTTCCTTTCCTTTTTCCCCTTCCTTTTTTCTTCTTCTCCCCTTTAGATATTTTCTGTACATATTGTGTCCACATTTCTGATCACCTGACACTGTTCTCAAGGTCATCTGATCTCTTCCTGGTCATCTGACCCTTTTCTGACCACCTGACTTGCCAGAGTCACCTAATGGACATTACCAATCCATTCTCTGGCAATGTCCGAGTTTTTCATCTTTTATTCCCACACTCCTTTTTCAGTGGCTTATGTGTACTATACAGTTGATTCCCACGCTTCTGGGGCCCCAGAAGCATCCACATCCTGGCATAGGGACTCCTCAGACTTATTTATTCTCTTTGGATATCCCTCTGCCAGGTGAGTAGCTAGCCCTGTACACTGTAGCCACTTGCTAATACATCTTTGGATATCTCTCTGCCAGTTGTGTGAGTTCCACAGCTCTCTGAGGTTGCCCTTACATGAACTTGAGTCGCTAGCAGGAAGTGCTTAGCAGAGGAGTGAAAGATGATGAAAACAACAAGAGCAAAAGGCATTAAGCCAATGAAAAGCAGAAGCAGTGTTGAGCCTATTAGTGCTAATAGCTGGAGCATTATTGGTCTTTAAATAAGACTTTTAAGCTCTTTTACAATGTGCTAGCTGAGTTATGGCTAAGATGAGAGGTTCTATTGCTTGTCTCTAGTAACTAAGTAAGAGAGTATTTATACTAGTAAGGAGAGTAAAGGGGGCCATAGTTATGGCTGCTGGTTTGAATAGGTAGAGAATCATATGTTAAAGGAGGGGCTATCACTGAATAAGAAAATAGTCAAGAATATAAATGGTGAATCATCTGGGTTGGGTTCATACAATCTCCAAGGTGGTGGGGGCCATTAACTATATCAAAGTGGGAGCAATTGGAGGCCATGTCATCCAAAGTCAATTCCATCATTAAGGCAATTGTTGCTAGCATTCATTGTCATTAAGAGAATTTCAATTATGGTTACAGGGCCATGTTACCTGATTTGTTTGATTAGATATTCCACAATCAGATTAGATGGAGGCAGATTCAATTAGATAAGGTCAGATCAGTCAGCATCATTAAGTATCTTGAAATTATTGTTATTGTGAAATCAGTGCCAACTGGGTTGTATCAACATACATGATTGACTTGGGGAGCAACAATATCTTTATTGCATTCTCTCCCTATAATTCATGTGGATACTCCTCCAGCCATATCTATTAGTTCTTACCCCAGCTCATAGATCAAATTACTCTATCAATCAGATTATTTCACTATAAATTCTTTTTTCAGTAGTTCATTGTTATGGGTACTTGGATCTATTGAGGAAGTCAGGCCAAAAAGCAGGTTAGTATGAGTGAACAGTTTCCAAGGAATGATTCAGTGCACTACCAACTTGTTTTGTCAGCATGGACAGGAGGGGTACAAAGGAAAACATACATTCAAATGAAGATAAACTTGACAACAAATCATTTTGAAGACACAGTTGTGCCTCATATGAGCACCTGCTTTCAAATGCATGCCACAAGAGTGCACTATTACCACTCTGAGCCAGACTGGGTAAAATGGGATTTGCATCTGAAGGGGCTTTGATGATGTCCCAGGTACCAAATTTTTCAATCTGAGCAAGTTCAGCATCAATGGTAGATGACTAATCATGACTCTCAACACCAGACAATGCTTCTTTGATTGTTGGTATGTCCTTGCTGGCAGCTAGTGCATGTTCAACCACTTCATGGATCTTAATCATCACCAACACTGTCAATCCCAATGCCACTGGGCTCTAGAATGTCTATAACATCAGCAATAAAAGCAGATTCTGTGACATTTGCCCTTTTTGTGATATTTAAACCATTAACCTTGTCCATATTGTTTGGGATTGAATAGGAGAAGACCAACAAGGGAATTTCAGCATGTGCAGAGGTGTGGAGAATTAGCAGCAAGTAGGTTTCCAGATTCTGAAGTGTTTGAGACATTCTGAGGTGTCTCTTGCAGTTTCTCAACATGTCTTTCATGCATTTTGCTTGTAACTCTTGTTTCTGATGTGTTTTTAGTGGCAGGTTCTGGTTTTGCAACATTAGGTGGGACATTGGAAGAGGATTTTGGTGGGGGTGGTGTTGTAAAGACTTGGGAGTTGTCTGAATTGATAGGTACATCCCACCCCCCCTCAATTTGGATAGCATTCAGGTCAAGAGCAGCACTCTTATTGAAGTATATGTCTCTTTCAATTGATACTGTGTGCTTATTGGGCCAATATCTGATAACCTTTTGATTTGTTGTCCACACCTACAAATCTGCTTTCCTTGACCTTTGATTTGAGCTTTCCACTTTTATTTAGTCAAATATATGAGCCCCATTTGTGAAGCTCCAAGATGTTGGGCTTTTTTTTCCTGTTGCCATTTGAAGTGGTGTGATGTTACCAGGGAGTGTGCTGGATGGTGCACAGTTCCTTAGCCAGACCATGTGACATTTAGCCTCTGCCCAGAGGTTTTTTGGAAGTCTAGCTGCAATCATCATTGCACAAGTACCCTCAAATATAGTGCAATTTGACCATTCAGCAATGCTGTTGGATTGTGGAGAGTTGTGAACAGTAAGGTCTTGAGCAGTGCCAGCAGCAACTTGGTGAGTTTTTATTTGACTACTTATGAATTTTACACCACAATTTCTGCCATAAATTTTGATCTGTGCAGCTCAATGAACTTGCATCCATGCCTCATAATTGAAATATGCCTTGAATCAGACACCTTCAAGGTAAAAAGATGATTTGTTCTTTGTGGGTGTGCAGGTTGATGTTGGTGTATGACTATAGTGCAAAACTAAGTGATTCAACCTGTGCTGGTCCCCAGAGGTTGCCTACAATCTTTTCACCATGGTGAGTATAAGTTGTCTTGCTCTTTTTAGGAAATGGATGATGCTGGACCTTTCCTTTTGTGCAGGCTTTGCAGAAATCTGGTTTGAAAGAAGAATCTAATTCAATGCCAGTTATGATGCCTTTATAAACTCCTTTCTGTAAGTCTTGGTGATTGATTTCTGATGTAATTCACTGATTGTAATGGAATTTGAGGTAGCATTGACATAGTGGTTGTGAGTGGAGGTGGCAGTAGTTGTATCAGCATGATAAAGTCCACAAAGGGCTGCAAATTATGGAAATCCCATCCTTATATGGGTAATCTGGTAACATATGCATTGGTGGTGAGAGATGTGAGAAGGGGTTTATAGGAAGGTGTGAGGGATAATGGCATGCAAATATAACTGGTAAATGAGGCATCAGTGAGTGGACAACTGATTTCAGCAAGTTGCTCTTTAAGTACAACCAGGTTTGCTAGATGATTGTGCATACTGATATCTCCATTTTTGATGCATTGGGAAGTTCTTCAGTTGAGCAAGAAGATTGGTTTCTTTTTTAAAAAAAATCATTATATTCATGCTTGGTATACTGTAACCATGTTGCATGGTACTAATGTAGGCTACAAGAGCCATCAGAATCCACGCCCCCCCGCATATGCGGAGAATGAGCGGGCTGACCTTCCCAGATTGTTTTTGGTGACGCTCCCCTATTACTGCCGAGAGAGAAAAGGACGGGGCTTTGGGTGCTACCAGGCCACAGGCCAAGGCATGTGGTGGGGGGGATCAAGCTGCACAACAGTGCGCTCAACCCATGGAGGTATGAGGTGGGGAACATGGTTGAGGTGATTTGTTGGAGCCAAAAAGGGTAGTGGGTAGGGTGTTAGGTAATGTGTATTGTATGAGTTTAGGGTGGAGAGGCTCAGTGGAGCCGACAGCATGGATTATTCTTTGTCTTGCTTGGAGAGGTGCTTGGTGGCGCTGATGAACTGGAAGAGTGGTTCTAAGGCAGCGGTTTTGGTAAGCAGGAAAGAGATAGACTCAGCTTTGCATCGTAGTTTCTGCCTGAGGTATTGATGTCTTTTGAATTGATATTGCCTGCATACTATTATGAGGTGGCGGACCATTTTGACTACCAGGTTTCCACAGTGAGGGCAGACGGGGGTCTCGGATCGCCTGATGCAAAACAGGTACTGATTGAGTGGGATGTGGCGTGTTCGGAGTTGTGTGAGGAGGGCGGATTGACAATGGTTGAGTGGCTGGGTGAGTTTGAGATATTTGTTGGAGGGGAGCGTTTGGTTGATAGTGTGTATGTCGGCGTATCTTGGGGAATTTTTCCATCTTTCCTTCCACTCAGAGAGTATGTTGTCTAGGGCTGCGCGCCTGGTTGCGGCAATGCTGATTGGCAGGGGGTTGCAGCAGAGGAGGGGTGGGAGTGACTTTGCTGGAGTGTCCTTCAGAGGCTAGTTTTGCTAGCTCATCAGCACGTTTGTTGGGTCGGAAGTCAGTGTATCCCGGGGTCCAATGTAGTTGTAGGTCTATAACGTTTTGTGTTCTATCCGTCCAGGAAAAACCGCTGCATTGTGCTCGGCACCGTTCCGGGGTGCGGTTGATGCGGTCTCGTTTCATCTGTAGTTGCTCGGCTGCTGTATGTACGTGATCTAGTAAGTAGTGAGAAGGGTGGGGTTGTTGGTTATCTAGGGCTTTAATCATGGCTTGGCTGTCACTACCAATTATGGTGCGTGCAGAAAGACTGTGTGCTAGGAGCGTTAGCATGTGAAGGGCGAGCAGAACGCCTACAATCTCGGCCTCATAGACGGTGTGCTTGGTCTTGTTGCCAAGATGGTAGCATAGGTGCTGGGTCTCCTCCCCACGGACGTAGAGAACTGCTGAGGCACCAATGCATATTGAAACGGAAGGATTAAAACATAACCGATTCAATGAAGGGCTGATGTTTCTACTCCATAAAAAGAAGGAGAGGGACAATATAGAAAACTACAGACCAATAACACTATTGAATACAGACTACAAGATATACACAAAAACTATAGCGAACAAACTTGGGAAGGTCGCACCGACCCTTATACATGAAAATTAGGCCGGATTCATCCCCGGAAGAAACCTCTACGATCACACAAAGACATTGCACATTGCGATTGAATATTGTGAACTCACCAAAACAAACGGCTGCATAGTAGCCCTAGACCAAGAAAAAGCATATGACAGAATAGACCATGACTACATGTGGAAGGTACTAGAGAAAAACAAATTCCCAACGACCTTTATAAACAGAATAAGAGAACTATATAAAGACGCAAGGAAGTACGTCATGGTCAACGGTGTCACTCCTAAACCATACAAGATTGGTTTCAAACATTGCACTGCAGCAGCCATTGAGTTCCCTTTGATCTGGTGGAAAGTTGACTGGTTGACAGTCGCGTAGATAATTTTGCAAACTATTGCTTGTTTTTGGAGCCATTCCTCTATATCATCTTCATGTTCCTTGGTTTCCTTCTTCAATAGCAGGACCATTGTTTTCTTGTCCCTGAAGAAGGATCCATTGCACTGAATGAGTGCTGCTGGTTTATGCGCAGTACCATACCAATGACATGTCAACAAAGTTTCTTTGATGTGATTGCGTTGAGAATACACTCCTGGTACAATGTCCAGTTGAATCCATTGGATGCGAGCTTTGAAGGTATGTCTCTTCGGGGTCCATAACTTGTTGAGCAGGGGCCGGCTACGGAAGGAACAAGGTGACGGAGATGCTTGAGGGCTGAAAACAGAGGTTGGTAACCTCAGTGAATGGTAAAGCACTAGTATATTATGTATCTGAAAACAGAGGTTGGTACTAATGAACGTGAGCTAAAGGTAAGGAAAGTGAATTAAAGTATGGACTTACACCTCAGTGAATGATAAAGCACTGAGGTGTCGCGGACAAATACGAACGGAAAACATACGAAGAAATTATGTAATCAAATGACGACACATATCGTAGTCTCAACACCTTTCACCACTATCTGTCTCTTCTGCCTGCCCCATTGTTCGTAGAAGGGAAAAAAAAGACGATTCAAAGAGACACAACGTCATGAACCAGCATGCAAATAAATAACAGTTGAGATCAACCTTCAGCATATCTTTCTCGGACTTAGACCTCATCATAGCAGTAAAGCATGCATTCCAGGTCTTTGAGCGGCGGAAACAATTTTCATAGAAAGAGTCCTTGAATGACAATTCATACGGAAAACATTACACATTGAATGGTTAAGTTGGATATCCCTAGTATTGGTAGAAACATAACATTTCAACATTCCACCGTATCTCGAGCATCCAAACAAGAGATCATGTCCACTCGCTGCTGTGCTCTCAGCTAAAGGCAGCGATAGCAGGGGCGAGCGCAGCATCGACACCGTTGAAAAATTGTTCCACTTCCGTGGTGATGTTTGACTGTTTTACATCAATGGTTCACGCCAAAGGAATTGTGCGAAGGACGTACAGAAACACAGGCAACCAACGCGACTCCCATAGCGTCGCTCGATACCTTGATAATTTGAAGGTCCTGTAGGATAAGGGAAGTAGCACCAAGTGCCTCGATCTCTGGCTCCAGCTCGACGAGATCCGTCAAGCCTGCTTGGATACTTGGAGAAAGATCTTCGAGGTCGGTGAGGATAGCTGTGGCATTACTATCGGAGAATGGGCAAGCCGCACGCTTATACCAGATATTAATCAGATCATTAGTAAAGAGCATGATCAAAAATCGGTACCCACAACGATGTCATCTGTAACAGCAACAAGGGCAACATTGAGCTCGTCGATATCAAGGTGAATTGTCTATATCAAGGCGGGGGTTCAGATATGGGGGGTAAGGGGTAAAAAAAAGTGATATATGCAGTGTCGGAATAACGCATACCATAACCTGATCGGATGTGGCACCGCTAGTGGGGAAGGCCTGAATTGCGGAAAGAGCGGTGGATAGTTTGGGCGAAATGCCATTGGTGATGTCACTCTCCACTTGGGTGGGGGGAGTGAACGAAGCAAATGCGAAAACGGCAAAGGCAAGGACAAAGAGATTCTTCAATTGCATAGCGAAAAAATTGTGAGGCAACAGTTCAAGATGATCTGCAGGATAGTACTACAATTGTTTTATATCAACTCAAAGAGGACCTGTCTCACACTCCGTGTTTAAGGATTTTAAACGGATGGGATTTCCCATCGCCATGGAAAGTATTTTAGTTTCCATCGCATTGGTAATACAAAGAATGACACGGGCAATTTGTTCCATTATCTTTCTTTAACACGCTGTAAAGGCAAAAGAGAGTCATGATTAACGATACCTTTCTGTCCGTACCCTTTTGTCCTTCGTTTTTTGAGTACTTACCCCGTAGTGATGGGACATAACTCTTGAGCGCCAAAGAGTCTGAGAACATTTCACGCCCCTTGGAAGCTCCACTGGGTGGCCATGTGATTGTGCGGCAGTTTAGAATATCAGCGAGATGACCAAGATTGACAGAGGATTTCCAGGGTATAACCAGAGAATTGGAAATCCTCCCATTAAGACGATATAATTATGCTGCCTTGTGTACTCTCAAGAAGCGAGAGCCAAAATTAATAGCTGCAGAATTCAGCCCTGGAATGCGATGTGCGTTTTGATAGGGCTCAGTGATGATGGGTCAAAGTTCAAAGTAGTAAAAATGCCATTAGTAGATGATGGAATAGTATGGGAAAAAAGACATTGTATGATTTTGTTGTCATGAGGAGTAAATGTCTGATGCATGGCTGTAGGTACTCTACTTGTTCTTCTTACTTACATCTCGACGTATGCCTCTCAACTCTTGGGTACATTCTATTACACGTCCACGAAACAAACAAAACAAGCATGATAGGATCTCAGGCGGAGGTTCAAGATGGATCCACCCATGGATGGATAACCAATGAGCATATATTCCCGTACATTGCTGGATGGTTTTGGTATACAAATAACAGAGAGAATGAAACTCACGAGAGCTGTGCAATGGTGCCCATGGGTGACGTTTCGAAAATAACTTGTTCCTTCTCACACAGGGTGTCCATTTCCACATATTTAGGGTACCAAGTTCCCATTCACCAAAACAATGACAGCATAGTCTTGCGTTGAATACAATATAAGTTCCTTGGTACCATGCTGACACCCTTTCAGCATACAAGCACTGGAGCGAGCTTCGACTGGTAGGCAACAAATCAAAGAACTCTGCGGAGAGCACACCGAACACAAGCCACGAATGCGGTCTCTACAGCGCCACTAGAAAGTTTGGGAATAGACTGGGCTTGAGGGAATTACTGTATTGTGTTGTTAGAGGCAGGTTCAGTTCTGGTATCATATTGATTTCTCTCGTAAGGATTTCTCATCATAAGACATGTTTCAAACATCTGTCTTTGAGAGCTTTGTGCTACAAAGGAAGTGTTAGTTGATACGAGTATTGTTTGAACGATCACCTTGTAGTGTCTATACCTTCCAACCATGAAAAACAATCATTCAACTTATGACGCGGTAATTTATTGGACAATCAAACTGCTCTGAGAACAAACTTTGAGGATGGAGAAATTATGCGTCCCCTAACAGTTCCGCAGATGTCGCGTGTGATGAAATGAGATCTTTGAATCCCAGAATAGACGAAACCCAAATCACTTCTTAGGGTTACTGACAGAGTATTCAACGTCCCCCGTGGTCAACGGTATGACCATATGACCCTATCTCATGCTTTCTTACGACACGAAAACTAGTCTTGACGGTAGTATAAATTTACTCGAAAATCATTTGGTATTCGAGCACCAAGGTCACCGCTTCCCGGCAAGGGATAGGGCTTTGCACGTGTAACATGACGGGGGGTGTACAGCCGTTGTGTACCATTCCTACCTTAATTAGTGAAAATTCCAGACTATGATCAATTACTTATTCACAAGAACAAGTGTGAGTGTGAGTGTGATTCTTCAGTCTATCAGACCGAGCAATCCCTGTAGAACGCTAATAACCGCCGTAGCGTGCTCAGTTGCGTTATTGGGATAGTAACGAACTGTATATTAATCACCTAATAAACGCCGTAGCGTGCTAGGCATAATGAAGTAAGTTACGAATGTAGATAAATAGTGAATTGTAATAAAAATACCCTCAGTTGCGTTATTGGGATAGTAACGAACTAAGGTACAACCAAAGAAAAAAAAACATATTGAATGGGGCGCAGCCGTGGACACGTGACTCCGATGACCTATGAGTCTCTGACACTCCCACTCGGGTGAAGGCCTACGGTAGACCCATTCCCTTGACGAATTTCCAATGTTTTTCGTGTGGTAACGCCTTTGTAAATATATCCGCGATCATGTCGTCCGTCGGTATGTAACGAATGATGGCATGACCATTCGCTACCAAGTCATCGCGAAGGTAGTGGTACTTGCGCTGTATGTGCTTCGTCCGTGATCGGTATTGTGCTTCCTTTGTGAGAATGATGGCAGCCTGGTTGTCGCATGACAACGTTGATGGTTTGCCTTGAGCGTGTCCGATGTCTTCAAAAAAACTTCTTAACCATGCTAAGTGCTGCCCAGCGTAGCATAGCCCGATGTACTCTGATTCAGTCGACGACAATGCTACCATGGTCTGTCGTTTGCTTGCCCACCATATGACGCCTCTGGCTGACAAGAACACATGACCCGAAGTTGATCGAGATGTGTCGGCGTCCCCTGACCAGTCTGCGTCTGAGAAGCCATGAAATGACATGTCCATGTTCACGTCATTGCCGTCGAACTTGAGTTCCATGTCAGCTGTGGTGTTCAAGTATCTGAGGACGCGTTTTGCTGCTGACCAGTGTTGCTGCTTAGGTGCTGAGCTGTAACGCCCCAGGACGCCGACTGCTTATGCGATGTCAGGTCTGGTTCCCATCATCGCATACATAAGTGAACCAACCACGCTTGAATAGGAGATAACCTTTCCCCCTAATTTCATCTCCGTGATTGTGGCATCGCCGGAGGGATCTTGAGTAGTGAGTTTGGTGTTGGCGGCCATGGGGGTCCACATGGGCTGAGAGTCCTTCATCCCACACCGTTCGATGACCGTTTTTATATATTGTTGCTGGGACAATGATATGGTGCATGCCTCTCGATTTCGTGTTATGTGGATTCCCAGGATGTAGGATGCCGGGCCAAGGTCATGCATCTTGAAAGTGGCGGAGAGCTTCCTCTTTATGTCGTTCATGAAGGAGCACAAAGGCTAGCAAGAGAAGTTGTCTGCATACACGACGAGAAAGCACACCTTGTCACCTTGCCTGCAGATGTACAGGCAGGTTTCAGCATTTAAGCGGCTGAAGCTGAGCCCACGCAGTTTTTTGTCTAGTTGTCAGGTTCCAGGTATGTCCAGCTTGCTTGAGCCCATACAGGGACCTTTTTAGTCTCCAGCAGTGCCCTGGCAGGATCTTGACCTCGTCAGGGGGTGTCATGTAGATCTCTTCTTCGAGCTCGCCATTGAGGTATGCTGTGGCAACGTCCATTTGGTCCAATTTGAGATTGTATTTTGCAGCAAGTGCAAGGATGATTCTTATGGACTCAAGGTTTGCGACCGGTGCCCAGCTTCTTTATAGTCCACTCCTTCGACCTGCGTGAATCCCCATGCCACTATGCATATTTTGTGATGTTCAATGTCTCCGTTTGCATCATGTTTTACACAAAATACCATTTTGGAGGTAATGGGCTTCACGCTTCTCGGAACATATACCACTTCATAGACATTGTTGTCAATGAGATTCTGAATTTCCTCTTGTAGAGCTGACTCTCAGTGTCTGTTCGGTCCTTCAAAGGCTTCTTTTGCGCTTCAAGGGGTAGGGCTGCTTGAGGGGCTGCTCTGCGAGATGCCAGAAAAAAAGGCTTCCTCATCATCATCTGGTTCAGGTGAGTTGTTGGTGTCGAAAAGGACATCATCCTCTGACTCTGGTGGGTTGCTTAGGTCGCTGAGCTCTGGGTCGTCTGCTCGGGCTTGTATATCCAGCAATGTTCTATGTACGTGCTCTGAGCCGTTGGCCACACTGTTATTGACTAACCAAGCTCGTTTCTCAGCTTGTCTGTCATTTTGCTTTTCCTCTTGCAGTTGCACTGCTCGGTAGTAGTCCGTGTTCCTGTTGGCAGCCTTCCTTGTGTGAGTGCTCCTTTCTCTTACCACTGGTTGTGAGCCTCCCACTGAGCCTGCATCAGGTGCTCTTTTTCTCTTTGATGACACTGCTGGTGGTGATGTCACATCTCTAGGTGGCAGTGTGTGCTCCTCTGAAAGCGGTAATGGCAGAGCATTTCTGTTGACTGGTGGCAAGGGTGGTTGTGGATTGTCAGGCCTTTTGTTTTTTACCACAGGTAGTTGGTTTGGCATATCTCCCATTGGCTCTGCAGGCAATTCCTCTCATGATTCATCATCAGTCTCAGGCTCAGTGGGTGCACATCTTGCATCGTTCTGATGTGGTTGCAGGAAGTTAGGTTTCCACTTGGGTTTGGTGCTGCCAGTGAGTGTGTTTTCATCAGTGAGATCAATGTTCTCAGCTTGTGAACCACTGCTTTCATCAAAGCGTATGTGATGGCTACTGAATTCCCTCTTTAAGCTGATGTCCAGGAGTTTGTAAGCTTTCTTTCCAGTGCTGTACCCGATAAGAATTGCCTTGCATGCTTTGTCTGAGAATTTTCCTTCTCGTTGGTCTTTGGGGATAAGGGTGTATGCAATTGACCCAAACAGGCAAAACCATGATATGTCTGCTTTGCAGCCAAACACTACAGTGTAAGGAACTTTCCCTTTTAGGCCTGCAGTGGGCGTGCGGCTAATAATTGTGGCAGCAGTTGGCTGCATTGCATCAGACCAGTACAATCTTGGCAAACCTGACTCAATTAGCATGGCTGTAGCAGTGTTCACTAAGGTTTGGTTCATGCATTCTGCTAGGCTGTTCTGTTCAGGCATGTCAGGTGCTGTAGTGAGATGTACAATTCCTGCTTCACCAAGCTTGGACTGAAAGTGTTTCCCAATATATTCACTTCCACCATCAAACCTGGAAGAATGATGCAAAGTTTTTGGACAAGTTCGGCTCACCAATTTCTGTTTTAAACAGGGTTTTCATGTCATTTCTGAACTCACAGAAGTGCACAAATGCCTCGCTCTTCTTCTTCATGAAGTAAATCCATGGAAGGCGCCCAAAACCATCAACGAAGGAGATTCAGTAGTGATTCCCATGCCAGTCTGCTGGGGTTACAGGACCGCCAACATCTGATCTGAGTAAATTATTTGGAACAGGTGAGTGGCTTTTTCTCCTTTGTGCTTGAAGGGGAGCTTCTTGGACTTAGCCAGTATGCAGGGTTCACAGAATCTTGGCTTTCCAGTAACATTGTCTATTCCTTCAACTGCCCCGTCATTCACCATTTGCACTAACTTTGTCAGTGAGATGTGGCCAAGTTGTCAGTGCAAAGTGTTTAAGTCGATAGACGTATGTGCATGAACTACCAGTGTGACATTCAGATGGTATAGGTCCTTTTTGTGTGTTCCCATGAGTACAATTTTGCGTCCTTTTTCAGCCCTTATTTCACATGTGTCGCCTTTGAAGACAGTGTATAGACCCACCTTGTTGAGCCAGTGCACTGAAATTAACGTGAGGTGAAACAATGGCATGTACAGTGCATTTTTGAGCTCAATGGTGTGTCACTGCAGGAATTGGGAGATTTTTCAGGAAGAAAAACCCATTAGAAAGATGTCAAATAATTTCTAATTAGTTTTTCTCATGTATTACATAAAATTTATTTTGAGACACAAAAAAGAAAAATTTAAACAATTTCAATGCTTTTCCTTGAGGAAAACAATTTCTTTTTCTTTTGATTTTTTCCTAAGATACAGATAGAAAAAATGAATTAGAGAAAAACATAATGTTTATCTTAATGTGTTCCTTTGTAAACACTTGTCATATTTCTTTCAAGTAGTTCTCAGATAAAATCCTTTGTTTTATCAGAAGACATTAAATTTTTCTAATAAAACTTGGAAGACATTAAATTTTTCTGATAAAACAAAGGATTTTACCTGAGAACTACTTGAAAGAAATATGACAAGTGTTTACAAAGGAACACATTAAGATAAACATTATGTTTTTCTCTAGAAAAGGACTGGAAACATTATTCATTTTTTCTATCTGTATCTTAGGAAAAATCAAAAGAAAAAGAAATTGTTTTCCTCAAGGAAAAGCATTGAAATTGTTTAACTTTTTCTTTTTTGTGTCTCAAAATAAATTTTATGTAATACATGAGAAAAACTAATTAGAAATTATTTGACATCTTTCTAATGGGTTTTTCTTCCTGAAAAATCTCCCAATCCCTGCAGTGTGTGTTTTTCCACAGATTTTGCATTTGAGCAAGATAATACCAATACCTGTGGTGTTGGCAAAAGAGTTGTTCCCAAAGTGCACTTTTCATGGTGAGTTCAGTGTGTGGAACATTCTGCACTTGAACCACTCTTGGTGGGGAGTCATGTGAGCAGAGGCCCCCAAATCGGCAATGGTGCTTAGGTGAAGAAAGCTCCTTGAGGGCACTCCCAGCATAGGCCAAAAAACATGACATTAATGCTTTAGACACTTTGTACTTGAATGCTTTGCTGTCCCACCACCTGTATCACTACTTGAGTCCTCTGAGTCACCATTGTTTGACTCCAAGTCGTGACTTGCATGGTTTGCTTTGGCCTTGGCTTTCTCCTTTCCTTTTGTCTTCTTCTGTTTTTCTCTCTGCTCTTTTATTGTCTGGCACTCCGAGGTGTTGTGTGTGTTGGACCAGTCCAGTTCACACCACATGTCAGACTTGGACTTCGGTTTCTGTTTTGTGTTGATATTGGCCTTAAGAGTGGCTTCAGACGATGTGCCCTGTTGGGCAGCTGCAGTGAATGTGAGGTGATCAGAGAGGTCAGAGAAGGCAAGTGCTTTTCCAGGTGCCATGGAATTAAGGACAGTCGCTCAGAACAATTCCCACACATTGTCATCTGGTAAGGAGTGTAACAGGATAAAAGTAAGGAATTCATGATCAATTTGCTTCTCCGTGGTAAGTTTTGCATCTGCAGCTGAGATGGCAGCGATGTGTTTGCTAAGCATTGCTGGTGATCCATCCCACTTTGTGTTGAGCATTTGGATGAGCGTGTAAAAGGCGCTTATGCCCATGTTGGTGTTTTCATGTATCTTGACGAGCTTGTCGAACATATTTTTTGCATGCGGTAGGGAACTGACTTTGAGGGCTAGTTGATTGCAGATGTGTGCAATTATAATGCTGGCTGCTTTGGAATCATGTACTGACCAGTTGTCAGCATAGTGTTGCGTGGACTGGCTGTGGGAAATGATTGGAGCTGCTGGTGATGGGGGTTCTTCATCTAAGACGTCACAGACTTTTTCTTGCCTCAGCTTCGCAGTCATTCTAATATCCCATATTTGGAAGTTCTTGGGCCCTGTGAGTGTTGGGCATGTTGTTGTGTCAGAGGCTGACATGACATGTGAGTGTGTCCAGATGTGGTCAGGAGATCTTGGCGAGATTCTGTGCAGCCTTTGGTGCAGTTGGTGTGCAAGCATATGATGCGTGCATTGAGTTTGTCTTGGTCTTTCTTAGATTAGGCAAGGGGTCCCATAACCTATCAGACCAAGAAATCCCTGTAGAATG
Source organism: Termitomyces sp. MG145 (assembly GCA_003313055.1). Lineage (NCBI taxonomy): Eukaryota > Fungi > Basidiomycota > Agaricomycetes > Agaricales > Lyophyllaceae > Termitomyces > Termitomyces sp. MG145. The sequence goes on from QGOB01000843.1 coordinate 61,869, forward strand.
CTAATAAATGCTGTAGCGTGCTCAGTTGCATTATTGGGATAGTAACAAACTGTATATTAATCACCTAATAAATGCTGTAGTGTGCTAGGCATAATGAAGTAAGTTATGAATGTAGGTAAATAGTGAATTGTAATAAACATACCTCAGTTGCATTATTGGGATAGTAACAAACAACCAAAGAAAAAAAAAACATATTGAATGGGGCACAGTCGTGGACACGTGACATCGACTCCTATGACCTATGAGTCTCTATCTCTGACACAGTCCAGTAAAAATGGCTGCAAAAGACAGTGTGAGTTACAATTCTACAGGCATGGTCAGTCATCTTGAAGTTGTTCTAATATGTAAGTAACTCACTCTCAGTCCAGTATAGATGACAGTGCTATCTAGGAGGGGCCCGCAAATATATGTATATGTATATGAATAGACAATGTAGCCAATGTCTACATTATGGTCAGTGAAAATATTGCATCGACAGCTCACGGCCCTGCATAGGAGTGGTATGTGTGACATGCCAAGCCAAGCTGCAGGTTGCTGAGGCCACTCAGACCTCAAGCTTGAGGCCTAGTGAAAAGTCTGTCAAGCTGATACAAGCAGGATCAAGCCAAACCAGACCAATTGAGCAAGTTCAAGGAGAATAGGTCACCCAGAGTGCAACATACCAAACACACGTCAAATCTTCTGACAAGCTGAAGAACCCTCCTGTTAGACAAAGCAACATCATTGAACCATCAGAGCAACTTTGAAGGTCTGTGAGGTTCTTTTGTCAGTGCATCACTATGTCAATGTAGACAGTTCGTGTCCTGTAGACATTCATTTTGACATTTGCTTTTTCACCCTACTGTTGCATGGCATGGAAGTAAGCTAGTTCTCTGGATGTCTGCAATATTGTAAATGGCAATGCTAAGTCCCAAGGTCCATATACAACAACATACTTGTATCATGCTGTTGGTAAATCAGACAGAGAACACTGAGAAGGAAGCAGAGCATGTGGTGCTACAAGGGCTGAGGAGTTCATAGCTACTACAGATCTCTCTACTAGTTGATGTAATAAGGTTAGAAGTCCAACCAGCTTTTTCCAAGCATTGTGTGAGGTTGTCTATCTCTGACACCTCCCCTAAATCTAGTAAGCATAGTTTTCTTCATCATCAGAGAAAATGCCAAGACCAGTATACTTCTAATTGACTGCCATGAAGTGTTTGATCCTTGATACAGGAAGCAGAAATTGACCAAGCCCACCACAATAGAAACAAACAGTGAAAGAATCAGCTTTCTCTTTCTTCACTACAACCATGGCATCTCCACTAGACTTCTCCTTAGATCTGAATGTGGTGTGGGGTGGGGGGGCAGGTGAGCAATAATCTGGCAGCCCTCTTCATTAAGGACATTGATAGCAATAAAGTGGTTGGCTAAAGAGTGTACCTTTCTAATATGGGCCTCCATAGTTTATTCCTTCTTCATAGAAGCAGTGATGAAGGCATGGCAGAGTGCAAGGTGACTACCAATACTGCAGGCATGATGAACCTTGTCAAAGTTCTTCTAAATGATGTGGGAGTTTGAGTCAGTCATATAAGTGAATAGCATTTTCCACACCAATGATCAATAATGCCCAAGCCTCAACCATCCTGAACCTTCTTCAACTCCTCACCCTTCAAACCCTCCATGACACCTTCTCCTACAACATATTCCAACAACCCTGTTAAACAAGTACAGCCTCCATGTGCATTGACTGAGGGTGCTCTATGTGTAAGTTCGTTAATATATATATTTCAGACCATCTATCACATCGTCACATTTCTGTCACTCCAACTGTGGAAGCCATGTGCATTGTTCCCATCTGTATATCATTCAATTCTTTCATCATCACTCCTCAGCATTGCTCAATTCAATCTTAAACCCACCAATCAGAGAGGCTATTACTCAAGTTCGAAGCAAGAGTACGCTCGATGATACGTGATCAAAAAGCGCACTTTATATTACAGATAAAACAGCAAACACAATTTGAACTAAGGAAACTTCTGTAGCATCAATCTCTTCTTCATTGTGCTGCTATTCCAGGTCATCAGAAACAATGAACTTCATCGGTTGGTAGATAGATGACAAATGGAGAGATAGGAGAGGAAAGGTATACAACCAGTAGTTATAGAATAGAGCGAATAGTGGCGTATTGAAACAACAAGTATAAATCATTCAGAAGTTGGATGATGCATAGGAAGCAACCCTGATTGTAGATGGGCAAGTGACACAAGGAAGAAAGTCTAAGGACAGAGGGGAGCTATGTGCAGGAGATCATAGTTTAAATCAATCACATTTTATCGACGCGAGACGCGGCTTGGATTTCCCTACCAGCCTACAGCCTCATAATCAACATTTTCATGATGTCCACCTCTGTCCTACACCTGCCATCCCCGCGCCCACGTCCTCCTCCACGCTCACACCCACCAGACCCATATGCATCTGACCCGTGCCCATATGCACCTAAGTCTAGGTCCGAAACTGCTATCGAGCTCCTGCCTTTCTAATCATCCCTCAAACCTACAATTGTCCTCTGCTTCCTTCCATTTCGATTTGGGGAAGCAACGGTTTGGGGTGGCGTAGACAGAGGCAGAGGAGAGCGAGGGCTGGATGAGTTGCGGACTGCGTAGGCGCGTAGCATGTCATCGGGGGACATTCCGTGCGGGGTAGGGAGTTAGTCGATGTAGATAGAGATCGTGAATGCGGAGTGTGGCGGTATAAGGCGAGGGTAAGGTGGGACGAGGGAGAATGCAGAGGAGGTTGGAGGTGTGCGTTGGTGGGGGTGGGCAGTCGCCTGTCAACGACATGCCCACCATTTGTAGTCAATACTACTTTATCAGATTGAAAGATAAAGAACAGGCGTACCATCCAAAATGGGCATAACCTCCTCGTATTTCTCATTCTTCTCTGGCGTGGGAACTCAACGGTCCATTCATCCTCACTTCAGTGCCTTCAGGTGTTAATGTAAAGGGAAAGGGATCAACATCTGACAGGGCGACCTACAGACCAGTCAGTCTTATCCCGCTCGAAGCCGTTGATGCTTGTGGAATTTGTCGGTGCCAAAGATGAAGCTTAAAGTTTGGCGTTGTACGTGGAACGTGACGTAGGTCCACTCAGCGGCACCACAGCGGCAGCTTCCAGGGAATTAAATGTTCAACAGGCATTGAAAGGACCGGAGTGTCATGAGACAATCTATGACGATAACAGATTGTTTCGCTCCGAGGCTGAGGCGCGGTTTCAGTGAAAGCCAATGTCTCACGCAACAACCTAGCACAAGATTCTGTACTCATCAGCTGTATGACGAGATTGGAAATCGGTAAGGCGTACCAAGTTGAGCCAAAGGTTGCATTTTTATTTGTTTCTTCGAAAGTCTGTGTTTCTCACGCTTAAATTGTCATGTTTTCAACATGCAAAAACTTTGTCGTGACTTTGCACAACATTTTATCCTGGAGATACATGCTGCTATGCAACGATACTATTGACCAAATCGATGGGCATTCTACACGAATGTTCTCGCTAGCTACTTATCTGCTTCAAGCTCAACCGCAGCCTGCGTAGGCGTTGCGTGTATCATTGCTTCAACACTTTTCCATGGCTCTAATCTCTCCACAGCTCGGGTCGATTCCCAATGCACCGTTCCGTATCGATACATCTCCCCAAATGTTCCTGGTCGATGTGCTAGGTCCTTGAACCCCTCCATCTTGACCAGGTCACCGAGAGCAACATCGCCATCGTCCGCCGAGTTGTGATAAACCTTGTACATATGACTATCTTCGAGCATCTGCACCACAAAGTCTTCCGCTTCTTGCCTCTTTTGGAGATCGGGCTCGTCAAGCGGTGTAAGGAATAGTTGTGCCTGTTTCATTCCATCAAAATTGGTTTTGATGGCGCCGAGGTTGCCGTTGGGGATGCCTTCGACCAGGAAAACTTTATTCTCATAGAATTCCCTGCCGTTCCAGCCAGTACGGACATCAAAGAGCTTGCGCAAGCGCTCACCGACGAGCATCTGCGAAACATAGTCACTCATGGAGACGATGTGCTCCGCCGCACCCCAGTCTGCCATGCCATCGGCAAACCCAATCTCTTGCATCAGGGGAATGGTGTGGAAACCTCGGACATTGGTGCGCCCTCTCCACAGAGTTTGATACCCCTCATGCCAGTTCTTGATAAAGATGCAACCTTTGCGTGCAGCCAACATAAAATTGCCGAAACTCCCCGGCGCTCTGCGGATCTGACCACTGATGTCCCACAGTGCAACCTCGTACGGTGTATCCGGAGCAATCAAATGATCCCAAAACAGTACGTCAAGATGAGTGTGTAGCATGTTGGAGACGTCCATCCAGGCACCGCCATGGACGTAGATAAGTGGGAGGCGAACGAGATCTGCTGCGTGCTGGGGAGCGTGGTGACCGTCCATGGTCTGATTATTGAAGCAGTCTGGAAACCATGTCTTGTCGACGAAGTTGTAGACATTGTTTGGTGAACCTTTTACATGATCTACGATGCGGACTGTCCACGAAGGTCCCAAACGACGCACCCAATTCATGATGGTGACTTTGTGGAATGGGTAGATGGTATCGTATCCCTTGTCCCAGAAGGCCCAGACATTCTTCTCACTGGTAACGGGACGAAAGGTTTTAAGTTCTGTAATGATTTCTGGATCTGAGCGAAGGTCGAATTGTAATGCGGGAATTTCACGAAGCTTTGTAGCGGACTTTGGTATAGAGAATTTGTTGGCCATTGTTCGAAGAGCTTGTGCTTGATGGCAGTCACTGACTAAGAGTGGTCAGCCACTTTGTTACAGCCTTTGTTTTTCCGAGAGTAACGGATGCTTGCAAATGATGACAATTGATATACGAGCTCTCCTTTTGCTTAGGGTGACAATCTTTTCGTGACGAACCGCATACTAGTATGTATGCGCTGGACCACCTCACCAAAAGGGCCCATCCAATTTTTAAAATATACTCTCCTGAAATTCACTCTCATAAATGCTTCACAATGCAATCGACATGATGATCCATAATCAAATCATCTCATTGCGACAAGGTACAAATCATTGTCGTTTCCCGCCGGAGTTGCCTGCTTGACCACGTCCCACCTGGCTATCTCGAAAATCCGCTTGATATTCGGGCAAGGTCCTTTCAGTGCATGGTAATCAGTGCAATGCAAACCCAAATGAAGGATATCCTACACAGGCCTAACACCAGTTGCTTCAAAGGTAGGCAACTGACTCCACCGACCTTTGTCTGTGGGTGAAGTGACTATTTTGTCTTCGTTGAGACCATTGACTCCAAGCGCCGCTGATAACCATGCATAAAGTGACAATTCTCATTCGTCCGATAGGGTCGTGAGATGTACAGGTCATCGCCATTATGTCGCCTGAAGAAGCAATAACTACAAGTAGCTGTTGTGAGCACAGCAAAGTTGACTCTTTCTTAAATCATTTGGCCCTATATCTGTTGTTTCAAAATGGCAAATCTCGCTGATATCATGGTCTGATAGGTTGACGCACCTGACGGACAATTTTATGAAGGGTCTGGTCCTGAACTGACTCAGCACCGCCTGCACTGGAACTGGCGTTACCAGGAGCCCCGTGAGACCAGACATGTTGAATTGCCATTCCAAGTAAAAAGTGCTTTTTTTTTTGGTCATACCACCCAGTAAGCTGTTCAAAAACCTCTAATGGGAGTGCTCTGGTAGTTTTAAGTTCAATCAATGACTGCTTTAACCCCAAAATAAGTTCTATAGGGCGGTAAACCGTCGCCCAGTCCAATTGGGAGGAAGACAACATGTGTGGATGTCAAAGTCGGTGATATTATTTGTGGCCTGGGTTAAAGAAACAAAAAGTTACAGCTCTCCTTATGAAATTCTGGCAATAGCCAGTGCTTAAATACGGCATTGTGACCGGGTTTACCTCCTGAATCTGGTTGTGAGCCTTATTATACGTCATGATCTTCCAGAATATGTTTCTTTGAGAAAACTGTGAAGAAAAAAGTATTCTATTTGCCCAAGATACACTATATGAACACAAATAATCTTATTCAACTGTTTCTCGATTTATTAAATAATTTCTACTTGAGAAAAACTCACTAGAAGTGACATAACATATTTTCAAATGATGTTTCTCAACAACTATACACAACTTCCTGAAGTGGTTGGCATTTTCACAACAAAGGCTAACTCACAACAAATATCTTCAAAACCACTTCTATGTCACTCTCCCTCAAATTTTCTTCCGACATCTTATCTCTTGTTTTTGGGAAGTATGACCCTTCGAATCATGTTACCTTTCATCCGAGCAGCTCCATCACAATCACACAGCCAGGGGTTGCTGTCGTACATGTGACCGAAGTGATGTACAACAACTATTTTGGTGGTGAATTCCAATTTCAAAGGCGGGTGTTAGGCTGTCGTTCGCGATTTGCAATGCAACGCCACGACGAGACTGTTTACGAGATTTATTAAATAAGTGAGAATCAGTATGCTGAACATACCTGTTTACAAGACGAATAAGACTAAGGAAAACATATCTACGTGCGACTGACTTATTGTGGTTCAATAGTCACGTGAGTATCGTGACAGCGGGATCTCGTTGTCCAATAAACCTTCCTCTTGTGAAGTCACTGTCAAGTTACTGTTTGGGCAAACAAGCAGTTTATTCTGAGAGGCTCATTATATCCAAGAAGCGAAGTTCTATCACGACCGTCTCTGTTTCATCAAGTCTCTATGGCAATGGAGTCCCAAAAGTCTTTGGATTCTGCGAAGCCAAGCGTAATTGCAAACTAGGGAAGCTCGACGTACCCGTCGACGGCACCTGTACGGTATATCAATCTTATGGTTCAGATCAGGACCTGCAATGGTCCACGGGCACCGGCATCTCAGACTTTAGGTGAGCACCCTATTTGATCCTAGTTGAGATCCTCATCCAGACTTTTACAGAAGCTCAATACTCAAGATGAGTATGTATATCCACTAGGATATTCTAGCATGACTGTGACATCTACCAATAATTAATAATGAACGGTGGAGCAAAATGTAGACCTTCGGATCGACAATGAGCTCCTGCAGAGATCTAATGAGCTCCTTGTATTTTTGCTTCAACCCTAGAAAGAAATGTCAAGCACCTTGAGGAGCAGGTTAGGCACACTGGTGAACTGGCTGTATCTTAACGAATGAGTTCATTCCATAATGTGAAGGATATTTCCAGCATAAGCCAAGTTATATATATTCACTGTGATGACTAGAGGCTCACTGCGAGGGCACTTACTGTCTTCTGGCTTAACGACAATACACACTATCATCCGCTTTCAGATTTGGACGGATTCTAGCTTTGTTCTTTTTCCTGTCATTGCAGCTAACAAGGATTGTAGAGCCTCAATCCGACGACTAAGAAAACAAATCCATCGACACAAGTACGATAATTTGAGATCTATAGAGGGAGTGCCTTTCGTCTACGGCATTGGAAATTTCTATTAGATGTCGGGCCAGTGGCGAATATGCTCGGGTGGCAAATATACTCAAGGACCTAACCTTGGAGAGCACGTAGACCCTGTTGAAAGGGGAGATACCCGCACGCAGGGTACATATACCTCCCAAGAGATGTCGGAATGAGTCTGATGAGTCGTCGCCCAATCCGGGGTAGACATACCGCCAGCACAAGTGAGCTTACTAGGGTGACGTAATTGACCGTAAATATAATAATATGACTGCGGTATCTGTTAATCAAGAAGTTATGAATGAGACAGATAAACATGAAGGGTACCTAGAGAGATCAAAGGACAAGCGGACGAAAATGGTCAGTGAGGGTGGGACTTGATTTGGCACTCTTAACTTACGTCATTGCTGGTTAGTGATGTCATCATAGTGCGCTACTCTAAACCTGGTTTTGTTTTCTTATATATACTTCCAGACGCGCTTTTCTTTGTTTCCTTCCAACCCCCATCAGCCATGACACTCTCTGCTACTGCGACGCTTGCAATATTTGTCCCCGCCCTGCCCTTCCTCGCTGCCGCCGTGCGTCAATACTACGGTACGTATACGTATTTTCTTGCTCGTCTCCAAGGCTAATTTCTCACATGCCATCCTCTTTCAAGACAATCAGTCTGGTACCGAATCGCATCCTGCTCATTTGTCTCACAATAGACGTGCAATCTTCACGCCTGCCGATTCCGAATCAGCCTCTGCTTTCAATGCGCCTGAAATCATCCCAGCGACCGACAACATAGATCCATACCTCTTGATTCTTCAAGACGGTGATAGTGTGGAGTCCGATACGTATCCAGTAGCGTTCAGTAGCATCGGGAATGAGCTTCCATCTTCTGTAAATGATCAAATTGAACCTTTGGCCGACAATTTTAGTAATCCTGGACGTGGCGGTGGTGGTGGCGGTGGCAGCGGACGTGGAGGGGGACGTGGACGTGGAGAAAGAGGACGTGGACGTGGCCTAGGACGGAATTATGAGCACACATATACGAAGCGGCGAAGATTGATCCACAGCAGCGCGCCAGGTAGGCGCATATATCCAGTTTTCCAGCTATTAACTTACATCTGCTTAGCGAGCGATGTTCCCGAGCGCCGTACCAATGGATACTTTGGCACAGTGGCGAATAGCTGTATGTTCTATCGGCTTTAATCATGCGCTGACTGTTGATATTTTGTTTCACTTTCACAGTCTAGTCGGAATTCGAGATTCTGGAAGGCGAGGTCGATGGCGCCGATTGAGTTTTCCGAGTCCTTGCAAGATATCAATGTTTCTGGTCGATTACAAGGCTTTTGTGGTTGAGAAGTATCTCTCGCTTGCTGTTGCAAACCATCATCCAAAAGGGTAATAAAGAACAATAATCGGTAATTTCCTTACAATACAGATTATGGTACAAGCTTGCATCTTTTTGGCCATTTGAAAAAAGAGACGATGAGTTCGTGAGCAACACAATCGAGAAACGGGTTAACTGATTTAAGCGTCACCTCAGAGTTCGTTGCAAAAAGTATAAGTTTTCAACTGATGTCGTTAGCTTATCGCCTATCATGAAGGAGTTGGCGAATGTCAGACTCACTGAGGACCATCAAACAGTTTGTCTGTAAACTTGTTCTGTCTGTCTGCGATCAAGAAGAACTAGACCAAATCATGTATCATTGGGTGAATACGCTTCCATCCCTCCAGACGCATCCCTTCTCTGTGGGTCCCACGAGAGCTTGACAACATGATATTCAATCTGCGCCTTCTAGGTGTCCGCACTAGTCTGGAATGTACATTGGATAGAAACCTATGGATCATCTGCAAAAGCTGCCATAATACTGTCAAAACAGGTGGATTTGTCCAGCATTGTTTCCTGAGCAGAAATCCAAGGTATTGTGCATACTTGCAGGACTTGCTGGATGCTGTCTCAAAGAAGCTACAATAGAACTCGATCATCCGCATCATACCGCCATTGAAGGCCAGAATATTATGAACAACATACCAACTCCAGAAAATGATTCTATGGACATTGACATTTCCAATGTGGAGGCATGGCAGGGGAACAAGAGTGAAGAGGAGGATAGTGAGGAAGTAGTTCAATGGCTTGGAGCACCAGCCAGAGAGTCTGAGCCTGATACAGGTGGTGAATTGGAACTTCCAGATTCATGGAGTGCCAATGGCAGGACCCCATCCCCAATTGTCCAATCAAGAGGTGGCGTTGAGGCAAGCCTGAGCAGAAGACCAGTTGTCACCAATTACACCTCTTAAGAGGCATGAATCACACAGAGAGAGGCAGACATTTCTGAAAATCAACACTATCAATCTGAGATTCATAGGGATGCCCAACACAATGTATATGCACCTTTTTGCTTGAAAGAAATCTGAAGATGGAATGACAATGTTGTTGTGTGGCCCAATTGGCATTGGAGTATCCTGAGACCTTGGGATTGTAGCTACCAAGAATTAGTTCATTGTTAGCTGTTCCACATAAGTAACAAAGGATGCAGGTAATGGCTGCAAGGTGGGTAGTTATAGGGCCATCAAGGTACTAGGATAAAATAGAAACTGCATATGCAATGTCTGGGTGCATCATGACAGCTGCATACATCAAGGACCCAATCATCTTGTAGTAATGGGTTTTCTCAGCTGATGAGGTGATCATTGGTGAAACTGATTTGGAGTTGGGGGTGAAATTGGCTCCAGGTTCCATGGGAGTAGTAGCAGCTTGAGCATTCTCCAGATCAAATTGTTTGAGGATATGCTCAATGTAGGCTTGCTGTCTGAGCATGATGGTGCAATTCTTTTGGTCTTGTGATAAGCTGACTCCAAGAAGCCAGTTCATCGGGCCAAGATCAATGACTTCAAAATGCTTGCCAATCTGCTTTTTGATCAGTGAGGTGGAATTGGTGGGGTCACCAATGATAATAAAATTGTCAGTGGTGATGGCAATGATGGTGTATTGATTGCCATAAACTTTGTAAAAGATGGATACATCAGCCTGACAGATGTACCCAAGATCTAAAATTACCAGTGGTGCACTCCTTGTTTTGTACCATATAAGGGGTGCTTGAGCTTGCATATGAGCTTATTGTCAGGGAGATCTTTGAGTTTAGGGGGTAGATCACAGAACTGGCAATAAAGTCAAGGGAATTGCATGTAGATAGTTTTGTTCTCTTTAAGTGAGGAGTTGAAGTAGGTGTTTTTGACATTGGCTTGTTCAATGGCAGTGCTGTATGATGTTGCAATTGACAGGAGAATTCAAAATGTGGCTGCCCAAACTGTTGGTGCAAATGTCTTGGTATAATTGATGCCAAGTTGCTGTTTAAATGCCTTTGCAACTAGTTGAGCTTTGTAATGAATTATTTTTCCATCAGTGTTGCACTTGCAACATAGCATGTATTGACATGGGATGATGTTTGCATTGTTTTGTGCTTTGAAAATGTTCTAAGTATCAAGTTTCTCAATTTGGGCAAGTTTGGCATCAGTTGCCAATGACAAATTGTTGCTCTCAGTGCCAGATAGCACTTCTTTCCTGGTTGGTACATAGTTGTTGGCAGCCAATGCATGTTCAATGGGATTCCTAGACCCAATTTTTATTGTAACCAATGATTTTAACACTGCTTTGTTCCATTGTTCCAGGATCCCTTCAGCATTGACTAAGCATGCAGATTCAATCAAACTCATGTCTGTTGCATTATTCTTGCATTTGCCTTGTCTGTATTGTGTGGGATTGTATTGTGGGTATTAGGAGGAGGCAAATTTTGTGTGGTACTTTCTGGTGAGTCTTCTTTTGTGACTTCTGTGTTTTTGCCCATATTCTCAGTCATTGGTGCATTGAATCTATTTTTTATGATGGCACAATGGGGTTCTGGCAGATTTTTGGTTGATTTAGACATTGCTGATGGCTGTGGATTGTCCAAATTGGTAGGTAAGTCCCACAAGTTCCACTCCCCCTTGATTTGAACAATGTTTGAGTTGAGGGCAGCATCTTTACCTAAAGTAAATGTCATGTTCAACATATACTGTACACTTGTTAGGCCAGTAAATTTGGTAGCCTTTGCATTCATTGTTGATGCTGGCAAACATTCCTTCTTTAACCTTCAAATTGAGTTTTCCTGTCTTATATAGACAAATATAAGTGCCCAATCCCCCCTCACATAGCCCAGATATGGTGGGCCCTTTTCCAGTTGCTGAATCTAGTGGTGTGACTTTGCCAGAAAGTGTGTTGGATTGCACATGATTCCTCAATCATACTATGTGATGTTTGGGCTCAGACCATAGATTTCTCAGTAGTTGAGCAGCAATCATCATTGATCATGCACCTTCAATGGTTGTGCAATTTAGCCTTTCCTTTCATGTAGGCTTTGCAAAAGTCTGGCTTGAAGAAGAGATCTATATCCCTTTCTAGACTGCTTCTGAAAGACCATTGTAGTTTATTTTCCCCATTCAATGATGGAGCTTGCTGATTGCAATGAGGTTTGATGCCACATTCACATAGTGCTTCTAAGAAGGTAAGGTAGTGGGTGAATGAGCACAAGAGAGGCCACATATTGTGGGGGGAACACAACTGATGATTTGGTGTTTAGGCTTTGGACTTTGGACAATGCACATCTCATCCTCAATCAGGAAGGAGCATCCAGCACAATTGAGACAAGACACAGAGATGACAATGAAACTCATTTGAGGTGCATAATAGACCTTTTTTAGACGCATTGGCACTGTCTTTTCTCCATTCTTCATGGGCAAGCTGATACAAAGGTTGCCATGGACCAAGAGCACTAAAGATGCATTCAGCAGCAGCTCATACAGGTTTGGACATGATTTCTTGATAATTTAAGAACTTTTTGCAACTGGGGGAGAAGTGGCTGGTGTTGCCACAGTCAATGATGATGCCAGTGGATGAGGAGATGGCATGGGATTTGTGATTGTATCCAGGGTGACAAGCCAACAAAGCTTCTTTGATGTGATTGCATTAATTACATGCTCCTGGTACAATGTCTGGTTGGATCCAAGATGCAAGCTTTGAGATGGTGAGTTTTGTGGCTGAAACATTGTAAGTATCTTCAGAGCCCATAACCTGTTAAACAGAGGCTGGCTATGGATGGAACAGAGTGACACAAATGCTATAAACAGAGGTAGATAACTTCAGTGACAAATGGAACACTGAAATATATTAGTACATACCTATCAATGAAGGTAGATACTGATAAACATAAGTAAATGATAATATATCACATTAAGATATGTACTTACACTTCACTGAGGTGTGGTGGAAAAGGCTGACAATATAAAGATCCACTATCTTGTTGGATAAAAGTTCCAATTCAAATGTCATCTGCTGATTAAGCAAATTGAATTTTGATGACTCTCAATCATCTGTAATGCTATGTAGCACCATAGTCTCATTATTTACCATTCTATACATGTATTAAGTATGGGTTTTTAGAAAAACCTCAAGATAAATCAGAGTAGCAATACCTATATCTAACATCCTAATGTAATATACAGCAGAGGTGTAGCTAAATCAAGATATAATTTTCTCTGTGACTTTGCAGATTATTAGCCTCACCCAGCTTTGCCTTCCTCATTGCATCAGCTATGCCTTATTCATTGACTCAGGACTATGTATTGACTATTATGCAATATGGAATCACACCATGTATTGTACTATGTTTGTTTGTCTGCTCAAACATAATGTATCAATAATGCTGTGCAATGAAGTGGACTCCTCACCTCATGAGTAATACATCATTGATGCAGTTTATGTGCTGCTCCTTACTATATTATGCATTATACAATGTGCTCAAAAATGGACTCCTCCATTCATCATGAACAAATAATGCATCAGCTGGAGTGTTATGTAGATTGAATCATTCCCTCATCATGCATCAGCTATGCATTACTCAGTGTTCTATGTCTCTGTATACATATGTCAACTTGTCAACAATGCATCAGCTGTGCATAATGTTTTCATAAACAGGGTCCTTGTAATGCAATCTTGCATTACCCATCACAACATCAGCAAGTTTGTATATCTATGATACTACAATATATTGTGCTACCATCCGGTAACTTTTGTACATTGAATACATTTTGCTAAAATATTCGACATATTTGACCATACATTGTATAGCCTTGTGCTGCTATATATTTTCCCATGTGTTTTTTCCATTGGCTACATTTTTCTGTCATTCATGTTACATTTGGAGAGTTAGCTATCATTTGTATGCACCTGAAGATTCTACAGAATTTTTATTGTAGGACTACATACAGATCTTGTTTGTAATGATACACCACCTTAAAACCCCTTCCAACTTTGGATCCTAAGCATCTTGGGATCTATGGGGCATATAAACCAGAGTCATGCATGCCAGTGAGCTTCTCAAGGTCAACAATGACAATGAGCTGTTGCCTGCCAAACAGCTGGAACTGTTTCAGTGACTTATTGAAGTTATCAAGGAATTGATATGAAATGATGCATAGTTTCACAGTGTGATGCTTACCCATATATTTCAATCATGGTTTCTCCACTGTCACAGTAGATTAGGTGCAATCATAAGGATATGCAGCATGTCTTTGCACTTCTCTCTGGTGCAGTACAACCTACTGTTCTGCATGCTGCTGTTTCTGTAATTGACTTCATCTATTATGCACAAATCCAAGTACATCCCTCACACATCCTGGCAGTACTCAAGATGGCATTGCAGACATTCCATGACAGTAGGAATATCTTCCTCAAAAAGTTTAAGAGAACTTTGATATGTCAAAGTCAGTTCTGTGATAATATATCAGTAACTCCTTGCTGGATGGTACCTGCTTCTTGATGCCACTTTGAAGGTGTTGTTTGAGATGAGCATAAGGACACCTACCAGGAACGACTGCACCTTTTGAGAAGGGGATATTACTGGGTCTGTGTTGCAATTTGACGCACAAAACACCTATACCCAACACCTTGTATAGGAGAGTTAGAGGTCAATGGTAATCTGTAATTTTAAAGGAAGCAACTTGAAAGCAGCCATTAAGTGTATTTTATGGTTCACGAGTATGCTCATCACAGTCATCACTGTGGATAGTTCGAAATGCCGACGCTGCCGGATTGCAGGCCACGGCTTTTAGAGACGAGGGATGTGGGGCTTCCGACCCTTCAGGGTTGCTTCAGTTCGGACCTTGGAGAGCACATATACCTTGTTAAAAGAGAAGCACGCAGGGTACATATACCTCCCAAGAGATGTCTGAATGAGTCTGATGAGTCGTCGCCCAATCCAGGGGGTAGACAGGCAACAGCTTCGGAAAGTAATCCATGTTGTCGACAGGCAAGGATAGAAGAAGAAGATGCGGACACGGGATTATATATCTCTCGAGATAGAGACCGCCAGCAGAAGTGAGCTTACCAGGGTAACGTAATTGATCGTAGATATAATAAGATGACTGCGTTATCTGTTAATCAACAAGTTATGAATGAGACAGATAAACATGAAGGTACGCTAGAGAGATCAAAGGACAAGTGTTGACCCGCCAGGGAGGGCGCCCGGACCTTCTCTCACGCGTACTTTGGCTCCCTTCCCTCGTAACTTACGTCATTGTTTTCACTATTCGCTGGTTCGTGATGTAATCATAGTGCGCTACTCTAAACCTTGTTTTGTTTTCTTATATATACTTCCAGACGCGCTTTTCTTTGTTTCCTTCCAACCCCCACCAGCCATGACACTCTCTGCTACTGCGACGCTTGCAATATTTGTCCCCGCCCTGCCCTTCCTCGCCGTCGCCGTGCGTCAATACTACCGTACATATACGCATTTTCTTGCTCGTCTCCAAGGCTAATTCCTCACATGCCATCCTCTTTCAAGACAATCAGTCTGGTACAGAATCTCATCCTGCTCATTTGGCTCACAATCGACGTGCATACTTCACGCCTGCCGATTCCGAACCAGCCTCTGCTTTCAATGCGCCTGAAATCATCCCAACGACCGACAACATGGATCCATACCTCTTGATTCTTCAAGACGGTGATAGTGCGGAGCCCGATACTTATCCAGTAGCGTTCAGTAGCATCGGAGATGAGTTTCCAAATGAACCTTTGGCGGACAATTCTAGTGATCCTGAACGTGGCGGTGGCGGTGGCAGCGGACGTAGAGGGGGATGTGGACGTGGACGTGGACGTGGAGAAGGGGGACGTGGACGTGGCCTAGGACGGAATTATGAGCACACATATACGAAGCGGCGAGGATTGATCCACAGCGGCGCGCTAGGTAGGCGCATATATCCAGTTTTCCAGGTACTAACTTACATTTGCTTAGCGAGCGATGTTCCCGAGCGCCGTACCAATGGATACTTTGGCACAGTGGGGAATAGCTGTATGTTCTATCGGCTTTAATCATGCGCTGACTGTTGATCTTTTGTTTCACTTTCACAGTCTAGTCGTAATTCGAGATTCTGGAAGGCGGTCGATGGCGCCGATTGAGTTTTTCCGAGTCCTTGCAAGATATCAATGTTTCTGGCCGATTACAAGGCTTTTGTGGTTGAGAAGTATCTCTCGCTTGCCGTTGCAAACCAACATCCAAAAGGGTAATAAAGAAGAATAATCGGTGATTTCCTTACAATAGAGATTATGGTACAAGCTTGCATGTTTTTGGCCATTTGAAAAAAGAGATGATGAGTTCGTGAGCAACACAATCGAGAAACGGGCTAACTGATTTAAGCGTCACTCAAAGTTCGTTGCAAAAAGTATAAGTTTCCAACTGATGTCGTTAGCTTATCGCCTATCATGAAGGAGTTGGCGAATGTCAGACTCACTGAGGACCGACCATCAAACAGTTTGTGTTTAAACTTGTTCTGTCTCTCTGCGATCAAGAAGAACTAGACCAAATCATGTGTCATTGGGTGAATACGCTTCCATCCCTCCAGATGCTCACGAGAGCTTGACAACACGATATTCAACCTGCGACTTCTAGGTGTCCGCACGAGTCCGTAATATACATATAGTTACAATAAATGTATCGGATGCCAAATTTTCACCATTTCATCTGTTCATTCATTTTTTCTGAGTCCTCGCGACACGCCCAGTATCCCCATACATCTGTCACGTTCGCCTTCGATGTCAATCCCTGCTTTGTCGAAGAAATTGACCTCATATCATATTGGTCTTATTTCATTTAGTGATCATCAAGTGATAATTTCATATGTACGTTTCTTATCAAACCTGAAACCTCTTTCGTCATTGTAAAACACATATTACTCACGTATAAAATATTTCATGCATCCTGGGGTTCGAATCATCTTTCGATTTGTTAACTCCAGGTGCGCATACTTACTTCCATTCCTATTTGTTATATATACATAACTAATTATCTCTTGATTTGTGAACTCCAGTTGTATTTGATCATCAATATACTGTTTGCTATTCTACCTGCGCGGAATTTGAGCAGTAAAATAACACATATTTGGAGGTGGTGCAGATACAGAGCAGTAAATCGAGTCAACTGGTATGTTTAACAGAGATGTGCCTTTTGGGTGAAAGATAAAAACCATCTGAATCGCTAAGGTGCAACTCCTCCAGCTCCTGAGAGTCACTCAACGCACCACGAGTTCCAAGTATCGAGGCACCGCGTCTACGTGCCATAGTACTTCCGTGTTGAAGACCGCTTGGACTGGCAGATGCTGTTGAGGGAGAGAGCGATGGTTGTGGGTGTTTGATATGGATGGCATCGTCGTTGTTGCCAGGACTTTGTGGAACACGAAGCACACAACGCATACCGGCCCGTATCATTGCACGATGAGTTCCAAGTATCGAAGCACGACGTCCATGTGTCGTAGTACTTCCGTGTTGAAGACCGGTTGGACTGGCAGATGTTGTTGACGGAGAGCACGATGGTCGTGGTTGTTCGACGTGGATGGCATCGTCTTTGTTGCCAGGACTTTGTGGAACACGAAGCACACAACGCATACCGGCCCGTATCATTGCACGATGAGTTCCAAGTATCGAAGCACGACGTCCACGTGTGATAGTACTTCCGCGTTGAAAACTACTTGGACCGCCGGACGCTGTTGAGGGAGAGAGCGATGGTTGTGGGTGTTTGATGTGGATGGCATCGTCTTTACTTTGAGGAACACGAAGCACACAATGCGACCCACCACGCATCAACGCACCACGAGTTCTAAATATTGAGGTACCGCATCCACATGTCGTAGTACTTCTATGTTGAACACCGCTTGGACCACCAGATGCTGTTGAGGGCGAGAGCGATGGTTGAATGGAGGTGGCGGCTAGCTTTTGAATTGTCAATTGCGGAGAACAATGCGGTTTGAGTGCGACAAATTTGTCCTGTGCTTGAGCGTTGATGGAGCGTCTTTCAAATATTCTGGAGGTGGTAGATACAAGGGCAGAGGCTGACACAACCTGAGGGTCAAGAGACGAGGGTAGTGTGACACGGGCGATGGGTGTATCAATTTCGTTGACATCCATTTTGTCTAGACCTTCCTTAAGCTTAACTTCAAGCTCTATTGAGGATACAGCTTCATATTTGAGCTTGTCGGAAAGTTCGACCCATTTCAATTCGATCGTGTGGGCCAAATCCTTTGCGTGCTATAAACGGCAGTGAGAACGATACAGTGTAATTATTGTAGGATACCATACTTGGAGAGCGACTTTCTCATCATTCAACGCTACCTGGAGGCCATCACGTTCGCGTCGGAGAGTATCCATCTCGCGAACCATCATTTGAATCACATCGCCTTTCTTCTGATTCTCTTTATGTGCTTTGCTGAGTGCCTCAGTCGCCTTCCCTTCTCTTTCATACTGAGCAGCTACAGTGAGAGGAAATTACCGAGACGAAACGTAAAGACATACCTTCAAGTAGTCATAAGAAGAATCTAAATGATCGCGTTTGTCCTTCAGAGAGACTTCGTCTTTGGCGGTGAGTTGAGATCTAATCTGACTCAGATCGATATCTTTCTCCTCTATCCTTCGCCGTGCATTGAGGAGGTCTTCCTGGAGATGAATAACCTCGCCATTGACCTCAGTCTCATCAGGTATGAGCGCGACCTGCTTCACGAGTCCTTCGCGCTGAGCGCGTGCCTTTAGAGCGTCGTAACACTCCTTTGCAGTACCATCGGTCTGGAGATCCTCTTGCTCGGCTTCAGAGATGGCAGCACGGATGACGCCGATGATGAGGTCGTTGTTCGACAACCAATTGGCATAAGCGTTGGGCTCGGTGTTCGGATTGGGCTGTGTGATGAGTCTATCGGGGTTCTTCTCCGACGCAAAGATGTAGTGGTCGAGGCCGCTTTGTTGCAAGAAGATTTCCAATTTGGTGGACCATTTCGTGAATTCTCCAGTAGTGCGATCGAACGGGGGCACGGTGGCTGGCCAGTGAGCGTTAAGTTGGGCGGGGCGAATCCGCGGGTAGGTGCCGTCGTTTGTGGACATGATGATGGAGACAGATCCCATTGGTGAACGAGATCGTGAGTACTTCCGGGACAAAGAAACTTTGAGTAACAGAGAACAAGAGATTTCGCCTAGATGTCTAGTCCGGCTAATCGGGGCTAGGGTCCGAGAATGCCAAGAGCGCGTGTGAAGAGTGGGGGATTCAAGAGAGAGTCGTCAGATGTATCCTAGAGTACGACGTTCGATAAACCCATAAGCTGCTAGAACTCGATACTCTTATGACACTGATAGATATAAGTAAGCTTAATGATCCTCAGTTCAATCTATAGTTGACTGTAGCTACCTGACAGATATCAGTAAGCTCAATGATCTATACGGAAGCGTAAGTAAATGTCTCAGTCCGATGAATCGCAAACTTACCCTCAGTTCAATCTATATGAGGGTATTCGTAGTGGGGGTACGTATATATATACAGTTTGACGACAATGGAAGGGGCCACAGCGTGGCCAGAGTGATATGTGTGAAGTACACGAGGGAGGGTTGGACAATGGCGGCAATAATGACATTGAATGGACGTAGGGGTCCACGGTGCGTTTGATGTCGATTACTAACAAATGCGAAGTGTGGCCATTGGCCAGCATGATAGTGTGTCTATTGTGGCAGCAACATTGTCCAACAGATGGTGCTTTGTTCGTACTAATAAGGCAAGATTGAGGTGTTCCTCCCTTCCCCCTTGTGAGAATGGATTATGTAAGGCTTTTCACATGTTGTGCCTAAATCCGTTATTCTTCGAAATTCCTCTTGTCAATTAAGAATTAATGTTCCTTACAAGATGTTCATGACGATTCTTAGACACGCTATTTGCGGACAAAAGGTCGAGTGATCTTCTCTTCGTTCATTTCATGTTCCCCAATTTCTTGTTGATGTTTAGGATGGTCCTGCTCTCGCGGATGTCGTTCGCGTCATTGGACGAGAGAGGACTCTCGCGAGATTGACGAATTCCTCCCAAGAACTAGGCATTTCGGACTCAACGAAGTAAAACGGGGAGTCATCTATAAGAGTGAATGAGAACAGAGACTATTGTTGGGTCAAGAAAAGGGGATACTTTCTAGTTATCATTGTCTGGCTTTGAGATTGGGGGAGTTTCAGAGCAAGTGTGGTGTTGCCAATGATCAAAATCGCCAGATTGCACAAGTATATATGTAAGGAATGTCATCAGGATACAACATTCGCGCTTGTGGCGTGGGAAAGGGCGGAATTATAAGTCTTCCTATTCATCTTTTTAAGGTGCTCGAGGCCCTTCGTGCGCGTATAGTCGAGCTTGAAGACGGAAGCGTCCCCCCGCCCAAACGTTCCCGAACAAAAGCTTGAGCCATCGATGCCATCAGCAGGACCCTCGGCTTCTTTGAGTAAGGACGATGAGAAGAAGAGAGAAAGATGCGGGTTTGGTTGGTGTTTGACAGGTTATTTTTCAGTTCTAGTTTCTTTGGCTGGGACTTGATCCTATTGTTTCGTTGGAAAGACTGAAGAAGGAACGCAAGCCCGATGATGTGAAGTTCCAGGACTCAGTCAAGACCATCAAGATCAGTGATGTTTCGACGTTATTCCGTAGCGCGTCCATGACTTGATCACTAACCACTACTCATCCATTGAATACAAGAGAAACTTCCTCCTAATCACTCTGTACCAAGTCAGTCCTTATCCCGATACTCTCCGTACCTGGTAGTATGAAAGTAGCCTATTTACAATGTACTTAGGCAGTCTTGCAATCAATAGGACTTGACCCAGGTCTATCGCAAAATTCGCAGCTGTTGTAACTGTACTCTACCCGATTTGATGGACTACCGTTACAGGTTTGTTCCAACCTAATCTGCTCGAACCAAACATCATGACTTTCAATTACTCGTGATTTTGTCCAGATTGTTGTGTTGTTATTGAGTGCTCCAAGACTAACTGTATTTAGTTCCCTTATATGATCTGGATGGTTGTTCATGTCAAGAAAAACCTCTTCCACACCCGTTAAAATGAGCCAAGGATATAAATGCACATTTGAGAATGTAAAACTTTTCTAAAAAAATAGTAGTGTTTGTTCGAGCTGTGTCATAAGTCCGTGATTACGTCATCCTTACCTACTAATCTCTCTTAATAGTAAAACTTCAACCTATACTTCCTGGAGCTATTCAGTCCTGTCTCATTACATTCTGACTATTTACAGGTATAAAAATCCCCCACTTACAGTGTGTAGAGACAGTTGTTACAAATATAAGACTTAAAACAGTTCCCTCATGAGACTCTTGAATCTTGTGACCATACATTGCCTAATTTGGTGGCCTACTGTCACATATTTTGAACTTCAAAAAAGTCCATGAAAACTCCTCTTGACTCTTTTACAGTGGACTACCTGCAGTTTGGCCAATCATATCCATTCTAGTAGTGAATCTTGATTTCAAAAATGTCCACTAACACACAACAATCTAGATACAACTTCCAGCATAGATCCAACACCATGTCTGTTGTCCTCACTGCACTGGATGAATTGGAATACAATGGATTAGATGACACCAGAACTGTGGATAACCTATACAAACAGGTAAAAGCATGTGTGGAAGGTGAAGGATCAGTCAGGATGATTGTGCTAATTCAGAAAGTGCTCAAAATCTATTGCTTGCCTAATGAACCATTGACTGTGACAGCCAAACACATCTGCAACATTGTTAATTGCATATTCTCCATCCAGGCCCTAGACAAGGACTTATTCAAATGTGTTGTGCTCCTTAACAGCCTGAATAGCCCACAGTATGGGCCAATCCAGGCTAAGGTTGATGACATTTCTGGCTGCATCATTTTTTACCTTGAAAACTCAAACCTTTTGAGTATGGTGTGGTTGAAGCATTTTGCAATGCCATTGTGGTGAGGATTGTCATGGACAGTAAGTTATTACTTGATCTCTTTTTCATTTAAGAATATGGTAAAGTTATTGCCAATGTATTCATCACCACCATTGCAATGAAGAGTCTTGATCTTGGCACTGTATTGGGTACTGATGTGAGCATGAAATGTCTTGAAGGCATTTAAGGTCTTATTCCTAGTTGAAGGAAATTTTAGTGTGCAAGGCAAGTCTTGTCATCAATAAAGCTGACATAGTATTGCTGTCTGATGATGGTAGCCACAGGAGCAAGGCTTCAGATGTCACTGTGGATTTTTTCTGCAAAGTCTTTGGCATGCTCACCCTGGAAAACCTTAGCAACTGGCCTTTGCATTGACTTTGCATAGACACATGTTTACAAAGAAAGTCCTTTCCATTAGAAGTACCAAGGCATACACTAGTGACAAAACCTTTAGTTATAAGCTTCTGTGCACCCTCAGATGAAATATGCTCCCATGCAACAGTGAAACCTCTCAAAGGTGATGACTTCTTTGACCACTAAAGCCTTTCTGACATTATGCTGCAATTGGTAGAGTCTGCAAGCATCCTCCAAGACTTCTCCAACTTTGATGTCATCCTTCCTGATGACACACTTTCCTCCACCAAAGGAAATGTCAAAACCAGCCTTATTGAGCTTGCCAACTGAGATGAGGGTGTAACCAACTTCTTAGGTATCAAAGACTTCAGTGAGGTGCAAGTAGGAGGAAGAAGCACCATGGAGTAAGTCAATTATGAGCTCTTACTTAGCTGTAGTGCCAAACAACTTCTGGTTGGGAGTTCAAAATAGTTTTTGATTGATAGGAGTAAGTTTAAAGAAATCTTTACAGTCAAAGAAAATATGAGGTGTACATCCAGAGTCCAACACCTCAACATGAGGAGGATTCACTAAATCAAGGTTTGCAACTTCAAGCACACTAAGCATTGACTCCTCACTGCTTGGCAAGCCATTTGAGGACAGTGAGCCCAGGCCAGCTATGATGCAACTCCAGTCCTCTTTGACTTTAACATCAGTCATCTCCTCCTTATCAATTTTGGAGAACCAGTTATTGTCTATTGATGCAGTGTCAGCATAACCCCCATCAGATTCATCAGTACCTGGGATGCTAGAAGCAGACTTACTCTAAAGGCTAAGCAGAGAATCAATGTCAGATCTTGCATTGACAGCAAATGCAAACTTGTTATCACTGGACAGAGTCTCAACAACATTTGCAGACCCACTAGTCTTCCTTCTGCAGAGTCCTCTTGCTCATATATTCCCTGTGCTTGTGTCTGATCCCTTTGCAATTCCAGCAAGTAGGTGTCAGGACCTACTTATTTTTGATGCCCTCCAACTCTTGAAACACTGCCCTCCCACAACCCCACCACACCTCAAGCACATCCTAACACATCACCAAATCACTTGGTCATCAAGCCACACATTTCTGGATCACTCACTCAGCCATCAAGCCATGCATCTCCAATTCACTGGCTACCCAGTTTGCTGGTCCCAGGCTTCACAGCAACACAGCCTAACCTGAACAATATAACCAGCACTTGCACCCACCACTCCCAGATCCACTGCCCCTATTTCTTAATACAAATGGGCCTCAGAAATGGCTCCACTCCCTGCAGAATTACCTTATAGCTACTGGACCCACTCCAGTCCTCTTCGAGAAGCCTGAGTATATAGCTATAACACCTCTGTAGTCAGTACTTAGTCTTTATATTGCCCAGATGTCTCTTTTATCTTAGTTTCCCTACTTATTCTCTACTTCCTGGTCTTATCCCTCTTAATAAATCAGTTCACCAGTCTTCTTCTTCCTGAACCTTCAGTTTCCTAGTTTTCTCTTGTGACCTGCTGAACTCCCTCACTCTGGAATAGTATCTAAGTCTTCTAGGTTTTCCAAAGACTTTGACACCTTCACCTACATTTTTCCAGACTTTGGACTCATGCCCTGAGCCCTAAAACAACTCTAGAATCTGTAAGTCTTTCTTTGTAATGCTTTGCACTATGTAGCCTTACATGCACAAGCCAAAAGGCAGAACCTTTTCATTGGGTCTGCCTATAGTGTGTGAAAAAATAAAGCTTAAGGTGACATAACTGTAACCCTTGAATTATATACATAGAGATAATTATGTAATGCATATAATAATTAATTAATGGATCAATGAATTAGGGTAACAATCATTCTTGTTACACTCCTCCCTCTGGAGACACTCAAGGTCTCAGAACTGAAATGCTCAATTATGTGCAAGCAGGGTGGGAGCTAGCATCCACTCATAACACAACCTCAGCATGTGATTAACAACCTTTAGCAACAAGTAGCACAGGATCAACAATCCTGCAGCCTGAATATGTTGAGCCAATCACAAACAGTGACTAGCCTCAGATGACTCTGAGGGAATTTACATTCCCTTGACATGCATTGGCTCCTTGAGATCTCCTGGATCAGTCCTTTGAACCCTAATACCCAATGTTTGGTGGAGCACAAACCCAATACTTCCCAATTGGTCAGTTTGCTACAAATATGATGCAGTAATGCTGCCAGCAAAATTCTGAAATAAAGTCCCTTGTCAATGGTTGGTAGTTGACACTGTTGACTTCAATGATTGTCAATTACCATTAACAGTCAGTGTCATTACTGGTCAGTCAGTAGTGGTCACGTGCTAATGTCATATGCTTTGTTCGACTTGTTGGTGTTGGGCAGCCAGCACTGACTGGGTTGTATCAGCACACAGACCAAGACCCTCTGCATGGACTATAATTAATGATCATGAGACTTCAAGGATTTTCTTTTGACTGGGGACAGTCAGTTTTTCAGTCAAGGGGAGATGATACAACCCAGTCAGTGCTGGCTGCCCAACAATGACAAATCAAACAAAGCATGTGACATGGGCATGTGACCACTACTGACCAACCACTAACAACACTGACAGTTACTGACAATTGCCTCAACAACTGAGCCAACCTTGAACCATCCAGACCCCTCTATGGCCCCTGACTGGTGGCCAATAATCAACTGTAACTGCATTACTAATGACCCAACAATCAGAAATTTATTTTCACTTGCAATTTTCTTTCTCAATCTACTTACAATTTTCTCATATTACTTACAATTTTCCTATTCAATAGTGGCCCCTGACATGCACTATCACATGCAACTGCTATGCTTACTATCTCTTACCAGTTTCCCCTTTTGTTGCCTTATGTACCTATAAATACTGCTCTGTCAGTAGCTAAACATCATTGAATCATACCAGAGTCTAGTCCCTATTTCAGACTGCACTTCAGATCTCATTCTCACTCTCTTCCTCATTAATGGCTGATTTGGGTTTACCCAGTCCAGTCTCCTTCTGTTTGCTTGCTCAGCTTAACAGTCTCATTAAACTTAGCACTTGTCATCTTTGCTACGCGCCATATGGGCACCCTCATTCTGCCTTTGTTAAGCACCATATGGGTGCCCTAGTCAAGCCTTCGTTAAAGCTAGCACTTATGGCTAGCGACTTGTTATGTTTGTTAACTCCTCCTATATTCCTTAATGACCTTCTGTGTCTTCACAGATCTCCCAAAGCCGTGGCAATTTGGTAGCAAGACTAATGACCACACTGTTATCTCTTACTGCCCTTGTTCTCTTCCTTACCAACCCTGACCTCACAACTCCTTACCAGGTTTCTGGGACTTTGCTTGACTCCTCTCACACATACATAATGCTACTACTTGCTAGCTATCCCTATCTAGCTAGCCTTCTTGGTTGTTTCCTGCACAGCAGCTAGGCGGCAAGTCAGTGCATCAGCAGCTGCTGCAATGTTGAGAAGTTCCTTTTTAATGATAGTAGTTGGTATGGGGGTGGCAGTGTTAACAGCGGAGGTTTTAACATTAGTGGTTGTCAGTTTCTTTGAGGTTGTGGTAGTGTTGGTATCCTCCAGAACCCATTTAGCAGCTTCAAAGACTTGGTCTACCTCATAGGGGTCCTCTGGATCATAATCAGGAAGGGTGATTTCTAAATGGCAGACAAGTTTGGACCATAACAAAGTTGGTATGCCTTGCTGGAATAAATGACATTCCTCAATCTGGTAGTGCTGAAAATCCCTATAGTTGGCTGAGAAGTGTCTGAGAGTAGTGAACAAGTTGCTCAACCTGGAGAGTGTAACAGGCAGATTTCTCAGCTCCAAGGTATAAATGAAAGATTGCTACTTTCCACTTGGCATATGTATGGTTGCTAAACTCTGGCAAGCCAAGCCAGGTCTCTGCGGTGTCATAAGACACATACCAAGTGGTGTATTCCTTTTTCTAGTTATTTTTGTTAACAGTGCAGTCTGCTAAGAGGTATCCAAGCTTGCAGAAGTACTGGGCAAGCTCTCCAGAGCAACTCTTGTCCCATTCAGGTGCAGTAGAGTTGTTACATGGTGGTATATGGTGGGAAAGATGAGTGTCACCCATGACAGTAGTGTTAACAGGTGTTGGTAAGGATGCTGTGGATTGAACTGGGGAATAAGGATCAGGAGATAATGGCGATAGCAGTGCATTGAGGAAGTTGACAATGTAATAGCCTGGGAAGTTCTCTAAGAGTTCATTAATGTCAAGAAGTTCTCTAGTAGTAGCAAGTTCCTCTTCAAGGTTACAAGGCAGAGTTGTTAAAGGTGTTAACAGCAATGAAGGGTGAATATCAAAAGGGATAATGGGGAGCAAAGATTTGAGACATAAGCAGTTTTTAGCCTGGAAGCAAGTTTCTAGTGGAATTTTGCTATAGAACCCCTTGCAGTGGGCTCCAAAATGATGTGCTGACTTGCCACCTAGCTGCCATGCAGGAAACAACCAACAAGACCAGCTAAATAGGGTAGCTAGCAAGTAGTAATGTTATGTGTGTGTATGAGGAGTCAAGCAAAGTCCCAGAAACTCATTAAGGAGGTGTGAGGTTGGAGTAGGTAAGGAAGTGGAAGTAAGTGGAAAGAAGTGATGGTATGGCCATTAGTGTTGCTACCAAATTGCAGTAGTGTGAGAGATCCATGAGTCAAGACCCAGAGGGTTGTTAAGAGGTAAAAGTAAAGTTGAATGGGAATATATGAGTTGCTAGCTGTGGGTGCTAGCATCAATAAAGACTGGACTAGGGCATCCATATAGTGCTTAACAAAGGCAAAACAAGAGCACTCATATGGCACTTTAACAAAGGAGATGAGGGCTAAGCTTAACAATACTGTTAACCTTAGAGATGAGCAAGAGGAGACTGGACTGGGTGAACCCAAATCAGCTGGTAATGAAGCAAGAGCAAGAAGAGATCTGAAGCATGGTCTGAAGTGAGGACTAGACTCTGGTACAATTTGATGATGACTAGCTACTGACAGGGCAGTATTTATAGGTATGTAAGGTAGCAAAAGGGGAAACTGGTAAGAGATAGTAAGTGTAGCAGTTGCATGTGATAATGCATGATGGAGGCTGCTATTGAATAGGAAAATTGTAAGTAATATGAGAAAATTTCAAGTTGATTGGAAAAGAAAATTGTAAGTGAAAAAGAGAAGGAAAATAAATTTATGATTGGTGGACCATTAGTAACATGGTTACAATTGATTGTTGACTGTTGGTCAGGGGCCATTGAGGGGGCTGGATTGTCCAAGGTCAGCTTAGTCATTAAGACAATGGTCAGTAACAGCCAGTGTCATTAGTGGTCAACTGTTAGTGATCATGTGCCCATGTCACATGCTTCATTTGATTTATTGTTGTTGGGCAGCCAGTGCTGACTAGATCATATCACTGTCCTCTACCATGCTCCCATCTGCATCTGAGTAATGCACTAGTTCTTACTTATCCTTGCCTCCATACTGTAGCCATAGCTCTCTCATGCCCTTTAAGTATTGGAGAACTCATTTGATGGCTTTCCAATGTGGCATACCTGAATTTTTGGTGAAGCAAGAGCATGTAGTGACAGCAAATGCGATGTTCAGGCAGGTACCAAGACAGGCCCACATCAGGGATCCCACAGCCTCATGATAGGGAATGTTGTGCATTTGCACAAATTTGGAAGTAGTAGCAGGGGATTGAGAGCTAGAGAGTCAGACCTGAGTGTCTATAGGAATAGAGAGTGGCTTCATGTCTTCAAGGCTGTAGTGATGGAGTGTAGAGTCAATATATTGTGAGAGGGAAATAGTGTTATTCTGGCAGTCACACTTGATCTCAATGCCAAGCAGCCAGTGGATCTCACCCAGATCAGTGATTTCAACATGCTATTTCATACCATATTTCACTTCCTTAATGATGGCAAGACTTCTTGCCACAATAGTGCAATTGTTGACATGAACAACAACAATTGTGAGTGATGTTTTATCATGAACACAGCTTGATCTACATATGATGCACTGCTTGAAGCTTAATCCAGCAATAATGCTAGTCATTGGTACTAGCACTGATCACTCTGTTTAAGGTCATGCAGAGTTTTTGCAAGATGGCAGACTTTGTTAGGTGAGTTGGAAACATGGTAGCTGGTGCCTGGTGCATAAATACAACTTTGTTTGCTTTGAGTTTGCCATTTAAAAAAGTGCTCTTGATGTCAATTTGGTGTATCTCCATATCAAGCATGGCAGCCATGGCTAGGATTGTGCAAATGGATGCAAGCTTGACAACATGGGCAAATGTGTCAAAAATAATCAACACCTAAAACTTGTAAGTAGACTTGTGCCATGAGATGTGCTTTGTACTTAACAACATTGCCAGCTGCATGTATCCTTTTTTACTTTGAAGACCCACTTTGAGCCAACTATGTTGATGTTGCTTGGCTTCTCAACAAGCTCCCATGTTTCTGCCTTCTTCAGTGAGTCTAGCTTGTCTTTAATTGCTTTTTCCCACACCTTCTAGTTAGGCCTCCTCTTTGCTTCCACTACCAATCTTGGTTTGACCTTTGACACCTGCCATTTCTGCTATGAGAGCATATTCTTCAAGGCAGGAACCATTCTTGACTAGCATTGTTGAGTCAGCCTTGCTTTCTTTGATCAACCCTGAGGCTGACTCCTCCTCAATTACAGACTTTGAGAAAGAGACACCTTGTGTAAGGATAGGGTCAGAGGGGCAATTTGATGCTCTTCCTTTGCTGCTGATTAGGCCAAGAATGCATTGGCTAGAATTAACAATACAAGTTTATCATTGCATAGGCTATAGAGGCTTGTTGGGGCTTTCAATTGTGGTGTCATTGTTGGCAGGCTTGGTGGTAAAAGTGCTAGATGGATTCAGGGGCTCAGATGGGATAGGAATAGCAGAGGGTGGAGCCAAGCACTTTTCCAATACCCAATTATCCCCCTCAAGACAGTTGGTGATGCCCTCCTTATTGTAGTAGACATTTTGCTTGATGCTGATGGCCTTTGTGTCTGGCCAGTATATACAAACACCATTGCTGTTCTCATCCACACCAAACCAACAGCCTTCATGGACACACCCTTTGAGCTTAGATCCTTCTTTGATGCAGACCTAGGCTTTCTCACCAAACTTGCAAACACCTCTTAGGCTTGGCCTCCTGCTAGTAGCTGTCTCATAGGGAGTAATTACTTCAGGCAAAGCCTTTGTTGATGTACAGTTGTAGAGCCATACAGCACAGCAGGCTGCCTCTCCCTATAAGTTCTTTGGAAGGCCATTGGCATACAGCAGAGCACAAACCTTCTCAAGTATGATGCAATTGAAGCATTCTGCAATGCCATTGTGCTGAGGTGTGTCATGGATGGTGAGCTTCTGCCTTATACCTTTCTCATCAAGGAAGGCAGTGAATTTCTTCCCAGTGTACTCACCATTACAGTTGGAATGGAGGGTCCTGACTACAGCATTTGTACTGTGTTTTGGTGCAAACATGGAAGACTTTGAAAGTGGCAAGAGTCCCACTTTTGATATGAAGAAAGTTCAGGTGTGCAAGACAGGTCTTATTGTCAAAGAAGCTGACATAGTAGCAGCAACCAGTGGTTGTGGCCATAGGAGCAGGGCCCCAGATATTGCTATAAATCTCATCTGAAAAGCTCTTGGCATGCTCACCCTGGCAAACCTTTGCAATGGGCTTCCTTGTCAATTTTGCATATACACAGGATTCACAGAAGAAGCTCTTTCCAGCCAAGTTGTCACGATGTATGCTCGTGACAAAACCCCTTGTCAAAGGCCTGCGGGTGATCTCAGGAGAGATATGTCCCATGCAGTGGTAGAACTTCTTGAGACTGATAACTTCCTCAGCCATTGAAGCCTCACTCATGTCATGCCACAGCTGATAGAGTCCACTGGCATCTTTTAAGACCTCCCTAACCTTTACTCTATTCCTACCTCAAATGACACATTTCCCTCCACCAAAGGAAATGTTGTCAAGCTTGCCAATTGAGATAAGCATGTGACCAACATCCAGGGAGTAAAAGACTTTAGTCAGGTGTAGGTTAGAGGAAGTAGTGCCATGGAGTAGGTTAATGGTGAGTTTTCCCTTTGCTGGTGCACTGAATGACCTCTAGTTGGCAGCTTGAAACAGCTTTGGGTCAATAGGAGTGAGCTTAGAGAAATCCATCATGGTAAGGAAAAATATAGGATGTGCAATCAGAGTCCAATAGCTGCACACAAGTAGGATTTGATGGGTCAGGGTTCACAACTTCAAGCACACATGAGATTGATTCCACAGAGCTCAGCATGTCATCCAATGACAGTGAGCCTAGGCCAGCTGTATTATGGCTCCAGTCATTGCTAACTTTAGCATCAGTCATTATGTCCTCATCAATCTTGGAGAACCAGTCATTGTCTGTCAATGCAATGTCAGCACAACCCTCATTGGATTCAATAGCACACAAGATGTCAGAAGCAGTCTTGCTCTGGAGGTCAAACAGAGAATTACAATCAGATCCCACATCAACAGCAAGACAACATTTTCAGACCCACTAGCCTGGGTCCAATCCTTTTGCTTATGTCCCATACCCCCACACTTCCAGCAGGTTGGTCCTTTGCATGTGCCTTTCTCTGTGCCAGAGGTAACTGCAATGGCTTCATTTTTTTCAGGCTTTGCAGCTGATTTAGCTGCATCACAATGCTCATGCTGCATGTGCTGGCAGTTGAATTCCTCAGATATCACTATGATAAGGGTGTCAGAATCAATATCTGAGAAGGTCACCACAGCAGGGGCAGAGGTAACAGCAGAGGCAAACCTGAGAAGTCTAGTTGCTGTCACCAGAGAGTTGCCATAGCTGGCAAGGGATGGAGGAAGGGAGCCTATGATTGTTGAGCATTAATCTTGATCATCTATGTTGACACCAACTGATGCCAGGTCCTCCTTCTTCACTCACAGGCTGTTAAAAAAGGCATGGACATCACCCTTGTCAGGGCATCTCATCCCAAGGAACTCAGCATGAAGCTGTGTTTGGACAAACACACCCTTCTAGATATATTTCCCTTGTAAGGGCAGTCCAGGCTTCTGCCACAGTCTTGTAGCAGTGCAGCTTCATGACAGCTGAATCTGGGATCTTTTGGAGAAGCAATAGGCTGACAACTCTGCCTTGTTCCAGTGCACAATTAAGCTGGGGCCACCAGAGAATGGGTGCAACTGATCACCAGAGAAATGAGGTCACTTTCCCTTAGACTTTATGGCTGCAGAGAAGTGTATCTCAAAGATCCCCCAGTTGACCCCATCCAGCAATGGCCTTGGAACATTGGAAGGAAGAGAGTTGGTAGTAACAGTGGTGATGGACATAGTCAGATTTGTAGCAGCTATGCAATTTGTCCACCTAGTTAAAAGAACAGAAACTAAGTAAGGTATGCCACCACACCTCAAACACACTCTAGCACATCACTAGCCCTTCTTTTACCTGCAGGCTGTTAAGAAAGGCACAGACATCCCCTCTGTCAGGGCATCTTATTCCAAGTAACTTGCCAAGAAGCTATATCTTGGGAAAAGTACTCTTTTGGGTATACTCCTTGGTGAAAGCAGCCCAAGCTTGTGCTGCAGTCTTGTAACAACAAGACTTCATGATAGCAGAGTCCAGGATCTTCTAGAGAAGGAAATTGTACACCAATAACTCTGCCTTATGCCATTCTGCAACAGAATTGGAGCTGTTAGGAGATAGATGAGGTTTGAAGCCAAATAAATAGGGCCACTTGCCTTTTGACCTTACAGCTGCAGAGAAGCATATCTTGAAGATGCCCCTGTTGACCCTGTCAGACATCAGCTTCAGGAAATCAGAAGGAAGAGAATTAGTGATAACAGCAGATGTACATAGTAGGATTGTTTTGGCAGCTCTACAAGATAGATGGAAAGAGGGCCCAAAAACTTATAAAAAATATAGGTTGCAACCTAGTAAAAGAACAAATAGACTCAGAGTGCATTTATAACATGTCTAAATTGATATTGACCTAGTAAAAAACTAATAGCCTAGGTAACCAAGTATGTGTATATCAGAATCAGTAAGGTTGCAGACTGCCTGTCTTGATCTTTTAAGAGCAATGCAAAAGATGATATTTATGATGCCTATGAGTATGTTGTCCATTTGACCTGGATACACTTGCATAATACACATTAATCTTTGGCTGACTAGGCTTGGATAATACATTTACTAGGTTAACCTTTGAATTAAGCTGATCCACAGTTCTATTGTTCAACAGGTTTGCATTTGTATTTGCCTATCCTGTGCTTTATTGTGAAGTGGTTGAGGCATATAATGCCTTGAATGTATGTTGGTCTTTCCAGGCACTTGCTGAGGAGGCTTTTGATTGCCCATTAAGTGCATGTGGTTGATAATTAGTCACAGAACTTCATTCACTAGGTTTACATTTAACTTAGCATATTGGATTCACTATGATACATGATTTGAATATTCACTTTCATGCACATTATGTTCAAGTGAACTGGCACATAGTTCCATGGTGCAATAGCTCACATTTCTCTTCACATGCACTGGGCTTTATTATAAATCTTTAGAGGCATCAAACATCCTGAATACATGCCAGCCCTTCTAGCCACTCAGTAGAAAGGCCTATGATTGACATAAAGTGCATGTAACCAACAGCTAGTTGCAAAGCTTTGGCAACAAAGATGCCCTGCATGTTCTGGCTCTAGGACCACATATTGTACCAATTAAGTGGATGACTTATGGTGTGATATACATGGAGGAACATCTCGCCCATCCCACTATTTTCCTTGATATGTTCTGAACAGTTAATGACAAAAGGAGGCAGCAATTGGTGACTTACAATTGAATGGTAGAATGGATGGCATGAAATAGATGCCAATGATCATTATTGTCAAGCAGGGAGAACATGTGGCAAAATTTTGCCTTTATTAAGAGGACTTTCTTACTATGTGGGTATGGACCAGTTCTTTGAAAGTTTCTGTTCAATACATTTTAAGAAAATCTTTCAGTATTTCTTCATAAACCTATGAGGCTAGCAGACTCTACATGCATAGCATCACAATTATGCTGAGGAATACCAAAAGATGCTATAACTCAAGGGTATACTGAAGCCAGCATACTGGCTAAGAGAAGCAGTGAGTAGTAACAGAATGACCCTTTATCTGTTAAGTCGTCGACATAATTTTCAGTACTTGGCCAAATTTGTCCTTCCTCGAGTCACGTGTCGTCACTGACACGTTTCTGTTTCGGATAACATACCTCTTAAAGTTGCTTGTGACACGCTTTCCTCTCTGAAATTTACAAGCTACTTATTGTGGTCCACGACGAGGACGATGATCAATGTTCTTCCATCGGCTCAACCTTCTCCCAAACGCCTGCACATAATTTCGGCTTAGAGTTTGTTGTCTTCGGCCGAAGAGCTTTTTGAAGCTTTTGTCGCGTGCCTGACATGTTAATGCCTCTCTGTAAGCATTTGTATTATGTGCGTTCAAACAACGATACTCAGGCCATTTTAACAGAGATGCGGGCTTTTATGAAAGGCCCAAGCCACCCTGCCAGAACAGCAACTTCAGTTGGGATTTTTGCGCGCGCCGGCATTCCCTCGGGCCCATCATTTTCACGTGGATGACAATCAACATTTCTCGGTTTAATTTCTATGTATTGATATAAGTATACGGGATCCACATTTACTTGACCCGAATCCATTATGACCGACAAAGAGAAAGCCCCAAGCGGTTTTGTGCAGGAGGCATCGTTCAACCCCAAACTGGACAAAGTATGGAAGAAGGTGGATATTGTCGTTCTTCCAGTGGTAGCAATGTTCTATCTGCTATCATTTCTGGTGAGCCAAGACGTCTTGATCCTCTTCCCACTCTCATGACATCTTTCTGCGTGCCAGGACCGGACCAACTCGAGCGTTCCCAAGTGACCAACTACGAGTACTGCGTTGCGCTTACCATAACCTATGTTCCGTACATCGTCGCGGAGCTTCCTTCCAATCTGGTCTTGAAGGTATAGCCGATCTCTTGGTCCGCGTCAGAATATTATTGACATAGATAGGCTGTCGGTCCGAATCTCCTGCTACCTACCATGCTGACACTATGG
>QGOB01000845.1:0-20042 GCA_003313055.1 Termitomyces sp. MG145
CTAGACGTCTCTTGCACAAAAGTCCTGCTGCTTGACAGGCCTGCTTGAACAGGGAGCATAAGCCACCTTCTGTTAGTGCACCAGTCTTTGAATGGGTATGCAGTGAGGATGACAAAAGTGTCTGGTGCTGTGTCCAAGTACGTAAAGCAGATAGGTAACGACAAATGTTTAGGATGTGCGTAGTGAAGGTCGTGGTCAGCGCAGACAAGCGGCAATGAAATCTCAAGTGCAGATTTGAAGGGAACTGGAGTTCAACGTCAGGGCTGAAACATGAGTCCCAGTTGCCTACCTAGTTCTAGGGCCCATATTAGGGAATCATTGACGAGTGAGTGAGGCATGGCCAGTGAGAAAATTGCAAGGAAGTCATTGAGATAATGCTATATGCATGCTGGGATGTTCTGTTGCAGGATCCAGTGCAGTGCTTTGGCAAAGAGGTTGAAAATGTAAGGCGCTGAGCATGCACCAAAGGCCAGAACAATGTTATGGTAGAGCCTTTTTTGCCATTCAAAACACAGGAGGGGCCAGTCTGCTTGTAGCATCAGGGCTGGGCTCTCTGATACTAAAGCTCGACCTCAAGGCAGCTTTCCACCACATTCCAGTGTGCCATTTATGGCCTGCTCTACCATATCGTAGTTGATGTTGTGTAAGTAATGCAACCAAGCTGCTTTATTGAGGGATGAGGTGATGGGAAGTAGGGACGAAGTGTCATGGAGGGAGGAGTTTGCACGTGGGTTGGTGTTTGGTTGTGAGGGAGGGATGAGAATGGATGTATCGAGGAGTTCCAGGAATGAGAAGCCAAGAGACAGGGTGCCTTTGCCTGAAATTGGGCTAGGACAAGCCAATGTAAAGGTGAGGCAACAACTTGCCCTGCCTGACACCTAGTCTTTGTGTTGGCTCTTGCTGTGGTCTGCCTTTCTGCATGTCAGGCAGGTGTGTGGCCATTTCCAGAGACATGGCATGGATGAGCATTTGCCTTCATTGTACTTATGGCAAGGGTCATTTGGATTGGCCGGGATATGAGTGGCAGAGCTGGTTTTAGAGGCCTTAGATGGGGTAGCTTTATGGTGGGCATAGACATGCTTAGAGAGGATATCACTGTCGCAATGACTCCACTGTGAGTAATCCCCTGTTGCCATTTCAGCACATCAGTGGTTCAAGAATACTGAGTGGTATGTAAAGACTGCTGACTACTCATACTCTGCTATGAGCTCCAGGAGCTGCTCATTGTAGGTCCAGAGAGTGCATGTAGCTGAGGCATCATTGACATGGAAGGCAAGAATGTTGAAGTATGTTTGAAGAGGGATTAGCACTGAGAATGGGGTCTTGTATTCTTTAGCTGCATGGTGGCTTACTTCAAACTGGTTTGTGGCACCATTGAAGGTGTAAGCTGTCTCCTTCTTGCAATTCATGGGGTCAAGTTTATGGAGGTCCACAGCCTTGAATTCGTGCACAATGATTGCAGCAAGGGTGGCTGCTTCCATGTTGGGGAAAGAAGTGTGGAGGGAGAGAGGGGCAGCAAATGACGCACCGTTTGCTCCTACTGCAGCAATCAGGGCACAAATGGGCCTGTGCTTGTGGGGGCTGCAGCTGGGGAATTTGTTGGGGCTGGTGCGATGGGCTGTATATCAATTTTTGTGATGAGCTGCGTCACCAGCAGGTGGAGTTGTGCATGAGAGTTCCAAATCTCAGCCACTTCTTCAGCTGAGAGGGCCACAGGCTCTGTTGATGTGGGGGGAGGAGTCATGATGCATGATGTACTGACAAAACTGGTGCTCTAGGAGGCACTGAGGCTCTACTCATACACTGGTTGGCAAGCAGGAATTTAGATTAGACTGTGATCTGGATCAAAAATGACATGTGATGTATTGTGGGTGTCTAATCTAATGCAGCTGCAAGTGCAGTGTGAGACAATGTCCATAAGAGAGTCTTTTAACTTACCTGCAAGTGCAGTGTGAGATGATGAGGTAGTCATTGTCATGCTTGCAGATATATAGTGTCTAGAACAATGAAAGAAAGGAAAAGAGTTGGCCAGACAATGAGGTGGTCATAATGTGATGTCTGTGAAGGGTTAGAAGGGTTGCAGAGATCTGATTGTCACCTGAATTAACCCTGGGCAACCCCCATCACATTGCCCACATTACTCCGTGCATGAGAATTTGATGACCAATAGAATAATGGGGCAACCAAAAGTTAGCTACAGCATTTCTGACTAAGCTGACTCAGCATGACTAAGCTGACTCAGCAATGACAAAGAAATTTCCTTTTAAAGTAACTGCATTATGTAAGGTCTGCCTGTTTTCATGCTGTAGCCTTGAAACCTTTATTTTTAAAAAATCTGTGTATAGTAGGCAACTATATGATGTTTATCCTATCATTTGGCACCAATTCCAGGGTGTCACATGGTCCGTGCATTTGGAAAGGGCCAAACATAATTTCATGGACACTGTTTTTCACACCTCATGTATTTCTTGACACAATATGACCAAGCTTGGAGCTGGGATTAAGCATTGAGTTCTGAACATAAGGCCCTAATTGAGCTTGCAAGGTTAGGGATTAAGCATTGAGGTGGCTGACAAGGCTCTAACTGAGCTTATTAAGAATTGAATTTTGAACACAAGGCCCTAACCGAGCTTGCAAGGTTGGGGCTGGAATTAAGCATTGAATTTTGAACACAAGGCCCTAACTAAGCTTGCAAGGTTCAGGATCAGTATTTTCTGGACCAGACTATTCTTTCAAGCAAGAACTCTCATGTAGAGAAGATCAATTCAGAGATTCTGCAGAGGTTTTCAGGACAGGAGAAAATCTTGCAGAGTGCTGATTCTGTCAATTCTGATGATGGGAATGTTGATGGCCTATATCTCATTGAATATCTCAACTCTTTGAGGGCCAGTAGTTTGCCTTTGGCTAGACTGGCTCTTAAGGTTGGTGTTCCTGTCATGCTCCTCAGGAATTCGGATACAACTCAAGGACTTTGCAATGGGACAAGAATGATTGTTACTCATATCAACACCAGGGTCCTCACATGCCGGATCATCAGTAGAGATGCAAAGTTTGGAGGAACAGTGGTTATGATTTCAAGGATTAACATTGATGCCTCTGAAGAAGATTTGCCTATTCCATTGCGCAGACAACAATTCCCAGTTTGATTAGCCTTTGCTATGACTATCAACAAGTTGGATTGGATCTTCAATCACCTGTGTTTACACATGGACAACTTTATGTGGCACTGTCTAGGTGTACATCTGGAAATTGTATCAAGGTGATTTTGCCACCAGAAAATACAACAAGGACAACAGCAAAAATGTAAGTCTCACTTTAAACAAACTCACTTTTGATTATTGACCTTTATAAATTTTAGTATCTGATGATGAACAAATGGACAAATGTAATGATTGACAAATGGATAAATGTAAGTATATATCTTGGAATATGATAACTTCTTATTACTAACCTCTTCTAATGTATCTAGCTAGACATTTGTATTTTTAAATTAGGACATTGCAGTATTGGCTTATATAGTTTCTGTCTGATATCCTCTTTATATGATAAGAGAAGATTAAGTTGGTGAATTTGAGTCTTGAAGATTAAGAATTAAGTTTTAAACACAAGGCCCTAACCAAGCTTGTGAGGTTAGAGCTGGGATTAAGCATTGAGGTGGCTGACAAGATCCTAACTGAGCTTATTAAGCATTGAATTTTAAACACAAGGCCCTAACTAAGCTTGTGAGGTTGGGGCTGGGATGCAGTTGGGATTTGGGGGCAAGCCCCCAACAAGCTATGTACCTGTGCTGAAGGCACAGGACATAGCTTCTCTCTATAGAATCAGATGACTCCTGGGAAAATAATCATATCAATTCTTATGTAAGGCTGACATAAGAAAATTACATAAGTTTGCTAGCTTCAAATTTTGGCCATTTCCTATGCATCAACAATTGATGATGATGATCAATCAATTGATCAAAAACATTGCACCTCTCTTTCTTTTTGACCTCTCATCTAAACCTGAAGCTTCAAGCATTTCCCCTGTTCTGATACTGTGAGAAGAAGCTCTGATTGATCTGAAAGGGTTTCTTTAACTGCTCATGTATATCTCATATTTCTGATCTGTTATCTCTGATCACTGATCATGACTGATAACCTGATTTTTGGCACTACATCTTTCATCTGAGCTTTTCTAAGTGGGTTTCTGTTCTTCAGGTAGGCTTCTCCTATCCTCCAAGTGAGCTTTCTTTCAATTTTTTGAATATGCTGATCTGTTATCTCTGATCACTGATCATGACTGATAACCAGATTTTTGGCACTACATCTTTCATCTGATCTTTTCTAAGTGGGTTTTGTCTTTCAGTTGGGCTCCTGTCCTCCATGTGAGCTTTCCTCCAATTGTTTGAATGCTGATGTGTTATCTCTAATCACTCATCATGACTGATAATCAGATTTTCACTATCATATCTTCCATCTGAGCTTTTTTAAGCATTGAGTGGATTTCTACCCTTCAGGTGAGCCTTTCTCTTCTAATTTGTTTAATTGTTTCAATGCTCATCTTGATGATTTTTCCATATTTTATAGAAATAAAGTTACTAGAGCATTCAATAGCTTTTTATTCTGCCAAGTGTGTTGTTATTAGAGTATATATATTTATATTAAACATTCACTCATGTTTCTGAGCACCTTTAACAAAAATTAGGCAACCTTGTTTTCAAGAACCACTCAGTACTCCTGAAAGCCAGAGACAACAGCAGCGCTCTCAGAGTAGACTCCAACAATTACAAATGACTGATCCTGATGAGAGATGTGCAAATCAAGGTAATAGATCATTTCATCACTTTCAACAGGTCAATGCTTCTATTCCACCTGTGCCACCTTTGCAGTTTGGTTTTATACCACAGCAGAGTGTTGCTGATCTTCCTGCTATAAATGCTGTTGCTTCTGGGTCATCTGAGAGATCAACTATACCTATGAGTCAACCACCTGTTGCTGATGATTCTTTTGCTTTGAATATTGCTATGGGTCAGAACATATATATACCTCCTATAACACATTTGCCTAAGGGCTGAGATGCTCCATTGCAAAATCCCATTCCTCAAAATGTGCTTGCTGTACCTGTTTTTAGAAGAAACCAGCATCAACCATCAAGGCAATCAAACACATATGCCACTTGCTTCTACTGTTACTACATCTACTTCTAGAAACAGAATGCCTCTCAGACCACTACATAATATTTCCAGTGAACAAGCTGAACCTGCACTAAGAGAAAATGTGGCTTATCAGTATATGATGCCTAATCATCATGCATCTCAGCAACAACATGCACTAGCATTTCAGGAGCAACTCAGACAAAGAAATCTTTCTCAACAGCAAAATAGACAAAGAGTTGCTGTTGAACAACAAGAAGCATTGGCTGCACTACAGCAAGAAAGACACAGAATTGCTGCTGAGCAGGAAATTGCAAGGTAAAGACAGGAAAGGTATGATCAGAGACTAGCAGAGGAACAAAGGCTTGCTGCTGAACAGCAGGAGACAAGGCAGAGATTGAATTACTTGACCAGAGAAAACATGGCTCATAGAGATAGGCTTGCTGCTGAACAAAGACAAAGGCTTGCTGCTGAACAAGAACAGAGGCTTGCTGTTGAACAGCCTGAACAGCAACAGGCAAGGCAGATACAAGAGAGATATGATTATCAACAATTACTAGAAGAAGATCCTGAACATAGGCTTTTAACTGCAGCTCTGGCTCAAAGAATGTTACAAGCTTGGGAACATGAACATGTAGCTGATCTAGAAGAAGACTTCAATGAAAGTATAGTTATGTAATGAGGGTGCTCATTACATAATTCATTAATCTGTAATTCATTTAATATACAAATTAGCTAATTATTTCTACATATATATATTAAGGTTACAATTACATAATCTTAATAGCTTTATTTCACACACCAGAGGTGGACCCAATAGACAGGTTCTGACTTATAGCTCATGCATGTGATATGTCTGTTGAACATACCCAAAACTGCTTTTATAATGATTACATATTTTAGCAATATTATGCACATCAGGGACTGCAATGCACCTATGACATTCCAGCAATTGATGATGTCCATCTTTTGGAACATCATTGGTTGGTGGATGCATGTGTATCTAGACAATATATTCATCTACTCTGATACCATTCAGGAACATGAAAAACACTCAGGAGTAGTCTTTGAAAGACTATGCCAGAATAAGTTGTACCTCAAGTGGA
The DNA here is from genome assembly GCA_003313055.1 of Termitomyces sp. MG145. Lineage (NCBI taxonomy): Eukaryota > Fungi > Basidiomycota > Agaricomycetes > Agaricales > Lyophyllaceae > Termitomyces > Termitomyces sp. MG145. Next base: position 6,238 of record QGOB01000845.1, read on the forward strand.
AGAAATGCTGAGTGCATAGAGTGTCTCAGTCATGTAATTGATGATCAGGGGATATACCCTGATGTCACTAAGCTCAATTGGATCCAGGAATGGTGCATTTCTAGAACCTATAATGATATTCAATAGTTTGTAAGACTGGTAAATTATATTTCTTGCTGATATATCTGCCTACACTGGACCATTGTTGGCCCATGACCCAGAATGGGTTGCTATTCCACCAACACTGCTTTGACATAATAAAATGTGTCTGTAGTGAGATGCCAGTTATCAGGCCTATTGATCCTTGTAAAGAGGATCCTATTTGGCTGATATGTGACACCTCCAAGACAGGTATTGAAGCAATGTATGGGCAGGGCCCAACCTGGCAGGCATGTAGGCCTGCTGGCTTCATGTCAAAAAAGTTGACAAATGCCCAGTGTAATTATGCTGTAAACCTTAGCTATATTAGAAGCTCTTCTCAAATGGGAAGACAAGCTTCTAGGCTATAAAATTCATGTAATCACAGATCATGAAGTGCCTGAGTTCAGTGCATCAGCAGTGATAGATGGACTATCTGTCCAAATTAAACCCTGATATGATGCATGTCAAAGAGAAACTTGATAATGTAGCAGACTGTTTGTCATGCTATTGTGAGAGTGATACATTCAAGGATGTACACCACATTTATGAGTACATTTGCATGGATGCATAGATAGACTCTGAGGGGGACAATTTGCCCCCTCAATGAGTGGAAGAACTTGGTCATCAGATTGAGCAGTGTAGTACTTAGCTAAAGCAAAATACTGTAGTTTTGGGGCTTGGTAGTAAATTGCACTAAACCATTCTAATGAGATGAGTTTTGTATCTAAGTTATGTAGTAGTTTCCTGACTATAAGTCTGAAAACTAAAGTAGAGGTTTCTTAATAAAATCAAGTCTAAGTGATTCACTTCCTGGGAACCACCAAGCCTTTATCCACTAATTGCCTGTTGATTCTAACCTATTTCTACTCTATTTATACTGTTCTCTTGGATGCACAGACCATCTTTCCATGTGACTTGAGAATTCTATAAGTATAGTATTGTATTCCTTTTCCCATTGAATTTCCTTGAAACATTGCTTATTTTTCTGTCCTTCTGCCATGTTCCATCATAAATAAGTCAATTGCTAACCCCATCCTGCATAGAACATGACAGACTCTTGAAGTATTTCCGGAGTTCTGTTATTTCTATGAAACATTCATGTTCTGATGGGGAAACATAACATTGGTCCTTCCTGCTGCCTGCACCTGCCCAGGACCTGATTATCTGTCCCTTCCACCTAACACTTCATATTCCATGACTTCTGATGCTTCTGAGGCTTGCCTGACAAGTTCTAGAGTCACCACATTCTGGAGTTTTTCCACTTCCAGGAAAACATTCATGTTCTTGGAAGGGCATGAATCAGCTGTTTGAAACATGCTAGGAACATATTCATCCAATGCCCTCCTTTCTAACATTCAGATTTCCATGTAGTCCGATGTCCTGACTTTTTCCTGAGCCAGCCTTTTCCCTTCTGTCCTCTAAAGTATATGTTTCTGAAATATCAAGTACTCTCTTGAGCTCAGAACTTCCCCACTGCTTCCAAGTCTTTCCATATTGTTTTCCCTTTATTCTAGACTGCTCCCAGCTCATCATTTACCATCCCAACATTCCTGTGGCACAATGAAACTTCTCTTTTTGGATATCCTTCCCCATGGGTCTTTCCCCTAGTCAGAATCATTCCTAAAATTCTTTCTCCCCATTCTGGAATATTCCACCTTATTCCTATGTTCCCCTCTTTCCTTCTTTGCCTACTTTTGATGATTTCATATTTTGGACCTTCCTATCTTTTTATACCATGGAGTAAGATGTCAGATTCTTTGATTATCTCTTGATTCAAAGTATCTGGCAGAGATCTGCTATGTCCACTATTCCAGCAATATTTAATGCCCATTTTTTGTCCCCTTACTTGTCAGAATACTCTATCATTTTATTAGCCCTTCAGCAATGTGAATTATTTAAGTGTTTCCATGTTTTTCTAAGTTTCTGGGAAGTTGTCTGCCTGTTATGCCTATAGTTTTCAGCACATAGTATGGTTTGTTTTAACCAGAACTTATGACTTTATACATAGAGTCATATCAGCAGCTGCAAGTATGCGCAGACCAGAACTTGGTCCAGCCTGACTGAATGTGTCATGACCCCACCAACTGTGGACCCTCATGCGCTGCTCCAACCCTGGTACACACCTCCCCCCACTTCCCACTCACCTCCAGGGCCACCAATGACCTCACAATGCTGCACCAGCAACACCCTCAGCCATCTCTAGACAACTCCCCAGACATCACCAAACCCTGGCACCTTGGCTGACACATCACCCCAAGGCTCCCCTGTCACTGGATACATTCAAACCTCCGGCATCCCAGCCATCATGTAACATTCCCCTTGCAAACCCTTGGCACATCACCAGGCTCCATCTCTGCTGCTGTGGCATGATGGCACCACTAATGCACACTATGACTGCCAACCCAGTCTATGCAAGGCAGCTGCAGCCCATGCCAGCATGCCTCAACAGACACCATGACCCTGGGGCTGAGAGCTTGTCCTGGGACTTAGCCAGAGGATAATCAGATGCCACAATCCCAGGCTGAAACACTGTCTCAGGACTTAGCAGGAGGGTAATATATAAATTATAAGATAACATACAAGTCAGTAGTCTTGATATTACTATAGTCTTTGTTTCTGTTCTGGTCTAGTTTTGTGCCTCTGTCTCTCTCTCATCTTGTCTCTTGTATCTCATCTCCATGCCTCATACTTCTGTTCCATAACTCATATTCCTATTCCATATCTCTTCCTTTATATCTCTATCCCCTGTCTCATATCTTTTCCTCTTTATCTCTATCTCCTGTTCTGTATCTCTTATCATCTCTCAGTTTCCTAATCAATCTATCTCCTATCTGTTCCGTACTTATCTCTATCACCTTCCAAACCTATTTCCATTTCAATCAATCTTATCTTCCCACCTTCCATTCACCCCTCCACTAAAGACCCCAATCTCTTGAACTTGTGCTCCTCAATCCAGAGCACTCCTGACTTTGCATGCATCACTACTTGTACCCTGAAGCATCCACTTCATCCCGGGCCACTTGTAGTTGCACCAGAGCTTCTGAGAAGCCCCAGACCTGTACTTGACCTCCCAAGCTTGCCTAGTAAGGACTTGCCAGTGTAGCTGAGCCCCTGTTGTTAGCAGGACCTGACATAATATCAAGACTCTACCTTACCTCATACTCAATGGCTACGTACACCTACACCTACACCCCCACTGGGTACAACTACTATAGTTAACCCATCCCTGAGGGCCCATATGCTATTAACTTCCTCCACACTCCCTACCTCGCACCTTCCATCAAACACTACCCCACCTTACCCTCATGCTACTGGGCCCCTGACCTAAACACTCTGTCATATGGACCCTCAATCAGCCAGGGCCTACCCTGGACTGATGCTACAACCCTGGACTAACCCACCCAGGAGCATACCTCCAAACCTTGCCTGGTAAGTTACCCAAAACCCTGCCCAATGCCTAGGGCCTTGCCAGTGCTGCAGTCTTTGCTCCAGGACTCTCCCTCCTCTACCTAGCCCCTGCTGAAGAACCCCCCAATATCATCCACTCCCAACACCCCTGACCTACTGCAGCCCCTCTGGCACACACCCCATCTTCCCCTCTTGCATATCAGCAATGAGTCAAGGCCTATGTCCAGCAGTGCAATGACATCCTGCGCTTGCTGTGCATTACCCCAGCAGCCTTCTCCAAATGTACAAGGGCTCTGCTCATCAGTCTAGGACAGCTCAACATCTTTGGCACCCCAGAGCAGTGGGCTGACTGCCTCCTCAACTTCCACAAGAACTACCAAAAGGGCAACCTCCCCAACAATATTGCTAACACTCTTTGGGTGGACACAGCCCTCCAGGCTGAACTCCTGGCCCTTGTCAACAAAATCCACACCAGCCCCACACTCCAATGCTTTGAGGACCCCATTGACCCTGCCCACTCTTTCCACATGCAGCAGGAGGAACTGAGCCAGCCCCAGAACCAAGCCCTCACTTCTGACCCTATGCTAGCAGCAAGAACTTGATGCCGCCTCTGCAACCCTCCAATCCCTGAACCTGGAAGGGGGTCTCTTTGACTAACCTGCTACCCACACCATTAGTTTCTTGTCCCATGCCAGGGCCCACTCAGTCCCCAGCATCTTTTGCACTTGGCCTCAGGCTGGAGCCAACCAGGCCTCCCCACACCAAACTCGTGCAGCCTGCCCTCCCCCCTGATGAAGCCACATCCTCCCACACCTTATCCTATGTTTGGCGAGCCTGCATCCCCCAACAAGGAAACAACTAGACCTAGCGAGGCACTCCTCCTCCTGTTCCTGACTTTGTCCCCAACAGACCCCCCATCTTGACCTTAGAGGTAACTACAGGAATAGACCCCCTCCTCACAAACCTTGCCTCAGGGCTCCAGCACCCCCACGCTCTCCTCCTGGTCAGACCCATCCCCCCTTCCATGCAGGACTGCCATGCCCCCCCTTTCCCCCTGGACCTCTGCCTCCTCCCAGACCACTACCAAACAATCAAGGGGTGCAAGGACCACACCCCCAGAAGCACTCCTGCCTCCCGCACCCTTGGTGGGCCCCTGGACCTGCTCCAGGAGGCAATGGCCCCTCACCCAGTGGAGAACTCCCAGATGGTGGACTCTCAAGCAGATGGGGTCCAGCTATGAATGCCTTCCCTCCCAATAGCTTAGCAGCAACAACTTCTACTATTATTACAACACTGGTTCCACACAAAATCAAAATACTCCAGACAACACCTGCAATGCACTAGCATGCAAGGAGAAGCTTGACATACAGAAGCCAGAACCTTTCACAGGCTACAACCCCTGCAAATGGCACAGTTATCCTCACACAGTGCCTCACCATGTTCCAGGCAAAACCGGTCACCTTCCAGCTCAAAAACTCCAGAGTTGCATTTGCAGCCTCATATCTCCAGGGCATCGCCTACAATCACTACACCGCCCTACTCCAGTATGACTCTACCAACCCTGTCCTCTCCAACTGGCAGGGCTTTGTCCAGGAGTTCTCCAGCAAGTTTGGCATCTACAACACCGTGGTTATCTTTTGACAGATGAAATGGACATTTTCAAGCTGTGGAGGACTTGAGTACCTCCACATTGGACTATATGTTTACCTGAACATGTTGTTGTTCCCTAGCTAGAGATTGCTTACCAGTCTCAAAGGGGGGCATGTAACATATCGCGTATTACTGCCATAATTAATATTATATTAATTATTATTATTCTTTATATACTTACTGGTTGCCTTACCTAAGGCAGCCAATTTTACTGTCATATGTAGTACTAGAATTGCACACCAATCTGGTTCTGTCATGTGATTGTAAGGCAAAGCTTATACTTGACTTTGTTTCAAGCTACAAGTGGCCCGGGGTGAAGTCCGGATGCTCTGGAGTACAAGTAGTAATATGCGCAAGGTCAAAAGTGCTCCGGGTAGAGGAGCACAAGTGCAGAGGGTAGGGTAGGGTTGTAACAAAGGGGGAACAGAGAACAGGAGGTGGTACAGATTGGGAAATGGGAGTAGGTTTGGAGGTGGTAGGAGTAGGTACAGAATGGGTGGGGGATGAGTTGGTTAGGAAATTGGGGGAAAAAAAGGGAGGCAGAATAGGAAGTAGGAGTAAAGAGAAAGAGGTACAGAACAGTAGATAGGGAAATAGAGAGATGATATGGAACAGAGAGACAAGTCACAGAATGGAAATACAAGGCACAGAGACAAGAGACAAGAGACAAGACGAGAGAGAGAGAGACAAGAGATAGATTGAGATTGAGATAGAGACAGAGACAGAGACATGGAAATATGGAGAACTATGGTTAATATCAAGACTACTTGACTTGTATGCTATCCTATGGTTTATGTACTACCCTTCTGCTAAGTCCTGGGTAGGATTCTAGCCTAGGACCAAGGCATCTGATTCCTCTAGCTAAGTCCCTGGACTGGCTCCCAGCCTCAGGGTCATGATAGTTGTTGGGGCATGCTAGCATGGGTTACGGCGGTCTTGCATTGGGTGGGTTAGTGGTCATGGTGTGGTGGTGGTGCCCCTTGGTGCCACAGAAGCAGGTGGCCTTGTGATGTGCCAACGGTTTGCAGGAGGAATGTTGCAGAATGTTGTGTGATGGCCAGGATGCCAGGGGTCCAGATGTGTCTGGTGACAGGGAAGCCTCAGGTGATGCGAAGGTTGAGTAGGATGACACATTGTCTCTTGCTATATCTCATCAACCACGTTACAAAGAGGCATCCAAGCCAACCCGCTGAAATCTCAAACAGAAGGTGACATGTTGGCTGAGATGCCGGGGTTCAGTGATGGCTGGGGATCTGTTTGGAGATGGCTGTGGGTGTTGCCAGTGCAGCATTGAGAGGTTGTTGGCGGTCCTGGAGGTGCACAAGGGATGTGGGGGGTGTTTGTTGGGGCTGGAGCAGTGTATAAGGGTCTGGAGATGGTCTGGAGATGGCAGGGTCATGACATTACCCCCCCTTCAGCATCAAGACCCTTCGAGATGGGGGACATGGTGGCAGTGCTGTGGGAATTCAAACCCAAAGCTAGTGTTGGCCCAGAGGTCATTGAATATTGGAGTCAAAATTGTGTGGGCAGCCGTCCAGAAGCTGCCCTGGGAAGATAAAAGGGAGGGCTCACCAGGGTCAGTCCCCATTCTTTCCATGCCTTCTTCCAACTTCTCTGCTGGTTCTCCCACTCCCCCATCCTCCAATGACAACCATGTCCTGTCCTGGGGGCTGTACAAGGCCCACCAAGTGGCCTATGGCTATGAAAGATGCTCGGTGTCACAGCTCTGGAAGGCAACGTGCATGGCAGAGGAGCAGGGTTGGGAGGTGGATTGGGTTCTGGCACAGATGGCGGCAATCCCAAAGGCTGAAGCAAGGTCTGGGTGTGCACGGGGGTCTTGCCAGGAGTCAGGGGGTAGCGGTGCGGGGTCCAGGGCAATGGTGAAGGTGGGCCCACCGTGCAGGGCTCAGAGGGTGTCAGGGGTTAGCTTAAGGAGGCAGAGGGCATCCTCCTCAGCGGGTTGGCCTCCCAAGTGTTTGCGAAGGTCCCCCTCCTCCGAGGCGGGTCCCCCTGGGGCACATATGTACTCTATTGGAGAGAGATTGTGGTATGCAGATGGTACAAGGAATGAGCACGTGAGGGCTGTGCAGCAAGGAGAGTAGATCATGGAGGGATTAGGAAAAACTATATAGTTTTGGTATGGATAAATTGGATTGGGCAATCTTACATACCTCAGTTGTTTATATACTGACTGAGGTATGTCAAGTATTACTTATGAAACCGAATTGACTGAACTACTCATAATTATTAGTCTCTGTGTTTAACAGGTACCTAGATTAATACAAGTCATTTATATACCGACTGAGTCTCTGTGTTTAACATACTCTCCCCAGACAGGCAGGCTTCTAAGCCCCATGTCCCTGGTCACCTGCAAGGTCCTGATGGCAGAAGCAGCCCTGTGTCAGTGGACGGAGGCCCCAATGGGGGAGATTGCCTGGAGGGACACGGAGTTGCGAGAGGTCTGGGAGGAGCAAGACACAATGTGGCAGGAGCTGGAGGAGGTGTGGGTGGAGTTGCAGAGGGGTCAAGAGGAGTGGGAGGGGATAAGGAAGGAGCTGGCAGCCACTATGGCAGTGGTGGACTCCTGGGCCGTAGAGGTGAGGGGGCTTCAGGACCGAGTTTGGCAGCTGAAGGTGTTGGCATCTGCCCGGGCATGTACAGCGCTCTTACCACCCTGGCCTGACCAGTTAGAGAGGTGGAGGGCAGAGGCAGGGGCTCTCTGAGTTGAGAGGGAGTCATCTGTCCAGAGGCAGGACTGGGCCCTGAGGGAGGTGGCAGCGGAGCAGGGTGAGGTGATGCGTAAGTACTCCCCATCCAGATCATCTCACGGCTAACTCGGACGGTTTAGGTTGAGCATGGGAGCACTGGCTCCTGCTGGATGTGTCATCAGTGGCCTTCGCATCCCTGCAGGAGGGTCTGTCCCGCCTATGTCCAGCATTGCCATTGGAGGTCAAGCATGGTATGGCGCAGCTGGATTGGGTGTTGGTGGTGCATCACAGGCAGAATGCAGTGTTTGTTGGGGCTGAAGCAGTGTATGAGGGTCTGGAGATGGTCTGGAGATGGTAGGGTCATGACACTTGCAAGCTCAGTAAGGGCCTTGTCAGCCACCTTAATGCTTAATCCTGGCCCCAACCTCACAAACTTGGTTAGAGCCTTGTGTTCAAAACTCAAAGCTTAATTCCAGCCCCAACCTTGCAAGCTTGGTTAGGGCCTTGTGTTCAAAGCTCAATGCTTAATCCCAGCCCTGTCATGACCCTGCCATCTCCTATGCTGCCCCAGCCCCAACACACATCTTCCCCGCACCCCTTGCGCACCTCCAGGACTGCCAACAACCTCTCAATGCTGCACTGGCAGCACCCGTGGCCATCTGCGAACATATCCCTGGCCATCACCAAACCTCGGCATCTCAGCTGACACGTCACTCCAAGGCTTCCCTGTCACTGGACACATCCAGACCCCCAGCATCCTGGCCATCACATAACGTTCTACAACATTCCTCCTGCAAACTATCGGCACGTCACAGGGCCACCTGCTTCTGTGGCGCCAAGGGACACCACCACCATGCACCATGACCACCGACCCACCTGACACAAGCCCGCCACAACCTGCGCCAGCATGCCCCAACAACTATCATGACCTCGGGGCTGGGAGCCAGTCCAGGGACTTAGCCAGAGGAATCAGATGCCCTGGTCCCAGGCTAGAATCCTACCCAGGACTTAGTGGAAGAGTAGTACATAAACCATAGGATAGTATACAAATCAGGTTGTCTTGATATTAACCATAGTTCTCCGTATTTTTGTGTCTCTGTCTCTGTCTCTGTCTCTATCTCAATCTCAATCTATTTTCTTGCCTCTCTCTCTCTCTCTCGTCTTGTCTCTTGTCTCTTGTCTCTTGTCTCTTGTCTCCATGCCTCGTTTCTGTTCCATGACTTGTTTCTCCATTTCCTTACCTACTGTTCTGTACCTCTTTCTCCCTCCATCCTGGTTTCCTAACCAATCCATCCCCCCGCCCACTCTGTACCTACTCCTACCATTTCCAAACCCACTCCCATCCCCCGATCCGTACCATCCCCCTTCGCTCCCAGTTCCCCTCTGTTACAACCCTACCCTACCCCCGCATTTGTGCTCCTCAACCCAGAGCACTTTTGACCTTGCACACATCGCTACTCATACCCCGGAGCATCTGGACTTCACCCCGGGCCACTCGCAGCTGTACCAGAGCTTCCGCAAAGCCCTGGACCCATACTTAGCCTCCCGAGCTCACCTAGTAAGGACTCACCAGTGTAGCTGAGCCCCCATCGTCAGCAGGACCTGACAAGCCCCAACCTTGCAAGCTTGGTTAGGGCTTTGTATTCAGAACTCAATGCTTAATCCCAGCCCCAACCTTGCAAGCTCAGTTGGGGCCTTGTGTTCAAAACTTGATTCTTAATGTTCAAAAACCAAATTCATTAACTTAATGTTCTCTTATCATATAAGGAGGATATCAGACAGAAACTATATAAGCCAATACTGCAATGTCCTAATTTAAAAATACAAAGTCTAGCTAAATACATTAGAAGAGGTTAGTAATAAGAAGTTAACATATTCCAAGATGTATACTTACATTTATCTATTTGTCGATCATTACATTTGTCCATTTGTTCATCATCAGATACTAAAATTTATAAAGGTTAGTAATCAAAAGCGAGTCTATTTAAAGTGAGACTTACATTTGCAAACCATTCAGGATTCTTGATAGACTATATTTGCTGTTGTCCTTGTTGTATTTTCTGGTGGCAAAATCACCTTGATACAATTTCCAGATGTACACCTAGACAGTGCCACATAAAGTTGTCCATGTGTGAACACAGGTGATTGAAGATCCAATCCAACTTGTTTGACTGATTGACCTTGGGATTTGTTGATAGTCATAGCAAAGGCCAATCAAACTGGGAATTGTCATCTGCGCAATGGAATAGGCAAATCTTCTTCAGAGGCATCAATGTTAATCCTTGAAATCATAACCACTGTTCCTCCAAACTTTGCATCTCTACTGATGATCCGGCATGTGAGGACCCTGGTGTTGATATGAGTAACAATCATTCTTGTCCCATTGCAAAGTCCTTGAGTTGTATCCAATTCCTGAGGAGCATGACAGGAACACCAACCTTAAGAGCCAGTCTAGCTAAAGGCAAACTACTGGCTCTCAAAGAGTTGAGATATTCCATAGGATATAGGCCATCAACATTTCCATCATCAGACTTGACAGAATCAACACTCTGCAAGATTTTCTCCTGTCCTGAAAACCTCTGCAGAATTTCTGAATTGATCTCCTCTACATCAGAGTTCTTGCTTGAAAGAATGGTCCAGTCTAGAAAATACTGATCCTGTTGATAATGATTGATATCAGGATAAGTGGAGTTAATCAATCCAGTGATAGAATTGTCATCACAGATCATGGTTCCTGGAAGTTGTACTGTCTGCCCATGCTCAAGGTTTTTTCCAGCACCAATATCCAGTAACCAAGCTGCATGAGCAACATTATCAGGAGTCTGCTCCAATCACATATTTTTGCACCAAGTAGTGGACTTGAATGTGGTTCCAAAGTCTCTCTTTTGTAAAGGAGTATTCCATCCTTCAGGCAAAACAGTTTCAGGAATAGCTATAGCTGGCAGAGCAGGAGCAGGTAGAGGTGTTACTCTTCTAGTTCTCTGTGCAGGAAGAAGTAGTGGTGGCACCAATCTAGGCTCAGGATTTTGTAATGGAGCATTCCATCCTTCAGGCAGATGGGTTTCAGGAATGACTTATAGAAAATGGATCATCAACAGCAAGAGGCTGTCTAATAGGCCTCCTGTAGAGCTAGAAGCACTGGCTATAGCTTGGTTATTAACCCTAGGTCTCATCCCCCCAGTTCTCATGTTTTCTTTAGGTCCAAAGTAAAGTGGTGGTATAACCATAGTATTGATCTGTTCTCCAGATCTTCTGTTTGCACGACGATCATCAGGATCAGTCATTTGTAATTGTTGAAGTCTCCTATGACTTCTAGTTTGTCTCCTTTGGCTGTCAGGAGTAGTAGGTAGTTGATTTCCATTGGAAGGTTGCCTGAAATATCAAAACTGCCATCAATGTGTGTCAATGAATGTATAAGCCAATATACATACATTCTTTGTGTGGCCTTCCTTCCACAACTTTGGGACTGTGGGAAGTTTGGTCATATTGTGTCAAGAAACACATGAGGCATGAAAAACAGTGTCCACTAAATTGCATTTGGCCATACAGACTATGTGACACCCTGAAAATGGTGCCAAATGATAGAATAAACATTATATAAGTGCCTATCATACATAGTTTTTTCAAAAATAAAGGTTTCGAGGCTAGAGGACAGAAACAGGCAGACCTTACATAATGTAGTTACTATAAAAGAAAATCCATTACTTTAAAAGGAAATTTCTTTGTCATTGCTGAGTCAGCTTAGTCAGAAATGGTGTAGCTAACTTTTGGTCGCCCCATTATTTCATTGGCCATCAATTCTCACGTGCATCATCCCATTATATATAGACGAGCTATGTCCTGTGCCTTTGGCACAGGTACGTAGCTCATTGGGGGCTCGCCCCCAAACCCCGACTGCATCCCGGCCCCAACCTCGCAAGCTCGGTTGGGGCCTTGTCAGCCACCTCAATGCTTAATCCCAGCCCTAACCTCGCAAGCTCGGTTAGGGCCTTGTGTTCAAAACTCAATGCTTAATCCCAGCCCCAACCTTGCAAGCTCGGTTAGGGCCTTGTGTTCAAAATTCAATGCTTAATCCCAGCCCCAACCTCGCAAGCTCGGTTAGGGCCTTGTGTTCAAAACTCCATGCTTAATCCTGGCCCCAAGCTCGCAAGCTCAGTTAGGGCCTTGTCAGCCACCTCAATGCTTAATCCCAGCCCCAACCTTGCAAGCTCGGTTAGGGCCTTGTGGTTCAAAATTCAATGTTTAATTCCAGCCCCAACCTCGCAAGCTCAGTTAGGGCCTTGTGTTCAAAACTCAATGCTTAATTCCAGCCCCCAACCTCGCAAGCTCAGTTAGGGCCTTGTCAGCCACCTCAATGCTTAATCCTAGCCCTAACCTTGCAAGCTTGTTTAGGACCTTGTGTTCAAAATTCAATGCTGTTCAAAATTCAATGCTCAATCCCAGCCCCAACCTTGCAAGCTCAGTTAGGGCCTTGCGTTCAAAATTCAATGTTTAATTCCAGCCCCAACCTCGCAAGCTCAGTTAGGGCCTTGTGTTCAAAATTCAATGCTTAATTCCAGCCCCAACCTTTCAAGCTCAGTTATTAGGCAGAAACTATATGAGCAAATACTACAATTTCCTAATTTAACAATAATGAGTCCAGCTAGATAGATTAAAAAGAGGTTAGCAATAAGAAGCTATTATTTTGAAAGTCACACTTACATTTGTCCACTTGTCAATCATTAGATGCTGAAATTTATATTCAAAGGTGAGTCTATCTACAGTGAGGCTTATATTAATCTCTGCACCCCTATGGCTCAGAATCCTGAGTGACTATTCAATATATTTTTTGTGCTCAGTTATGGCTTTGTAATCAAAGCTTAATGCTTGACTACAGCCTTAGCTTCATAATATTCAGTTAAAGCATTAATGTTCAAACCTTAATATTGACTTCTCACACAAAGTAAATAATCTCAAGGTCTTAAGCAAGTAGTTTCATATCAAGCAAAGAATGTAGTTCTAATGTATGTATCAAGCAAACAGTTCATATCAAGAATAGTTGAATATCAAAAATGTAGTCCAAAGAATTACTATAAAAAAAGATCATCAGCAGCTGTGGGCTGTCTAACAGACCTCCTCCTATATACATATTGATAAGATCAATCATCAGAGCTTCCTCTCACAGTATCAGAACAGGGGAAATGCTTAAAGCTTCAGGTTTAGATGAGAGGTCAAAAAGAAAGAGAGGTGCGATGTTTTTGATCAATTGATTGATCATCAGATGCACAGGAAATGGCCGAAATTTGAAGCCAGCAAACTTATGTTGGCCTTACATAAGAATTGATCCGATCAATTTCCCCCATTCTATAGAGAAACACACAGACTATGTGATACTCTGGAAATGGTGCTAAATGATAGAATAAACATTATATAAGTGCCTATCATACACAGTTTTTTCAAAAATAAAGGTTTCGAGGCTAGAGCATGAAAACAGGCAGACCTTACATAATGTAGTTACTATAAAAGGAAATCCATTACTTTAAAAGGAAATTTCTTTGTCATTGCTGAGTCAGTGTAGTACTTGCTTGCGCAATATACTGATGCTCTGGGGCTGAGTCAATTCAATCACACTAATACGTCTAAGTAAAGTTTAACGTCGTAAAGACAAAAGATATACTTTCGACTATAAGTCAGAAAGCAGAGGATCTTAATGAACTCCGGCCTAAGCAATTCACTCCCTGGGAACCACCGAGCCTTTATCCACCAATTACCTGTCGATTCTAGCCTAAATCTACCCTATTTATACTAGTCTACAGGGTGCACAGACCCTCTACATGTGACTTGTGAAATCTATGACTTTATGGTAATAGAATCGCTTTTCTACAGTAATTGTATGAGATTCTACCCATAGTTCCGTCCAGATCCCTTTAGCCGACACCT
>QGOB01000846.1:0-15338 GCA_003313055.1 Termitomyces sp. MG145
CACTCACCCTCTTCACCTGGTACTTTAGCTCCTCAAGCTCCCGATCAAGCGCCTCGTCTTCCGAACTTGTTTCGGCAGCCCGATCAAGCATCTGCGCCGTGCTCGTAAGCTTCCTTTTCATCTCCTCCAAATCCGCGATTGGACTGTCCTCCTCACTCCTCGCACGCACGTCGTCACGATTAATGTGTCGGGACCGCGGCTTGTAGAACTCTCCGCTCGGCGCCGTGTCGTTGTGTTTGTAGATCGTGGCGTCGCGGCTCGAGTCAGTGGAGGAGGAGGGGGAGGCGAGTGTGCGCACTTTGGCGTAGGAGGGACGCGTGTCCATGCTTGTGGGAGATCGGGTACGCGTCTCATTCTTGAGGAGGTCGCGCATCATGTCCACGGAGGAATTGAGATCCCGCGCGGAGGGTGGTACGAGTTCAGCGGGAAGTTGTTCAGGGATGGGCATCCCGCTTAGGCCTGTATTTTTCGTTGGGATAAATGGGGAAAGGGATAGGGAGAATTCAACCTACGTCGGTAGATGAGCCCCATGGCAACGTGGAATTCGGCAATGTTGAGTTTTCCGCGATCGTCGATGTCAGCTAGAGTCCTATAAAACAAGAAATGAATACGAATTCATGATAAAATAAGAAAACTCACCAGATACGCGCCAGATCTTCTTTAGGAAGCCCACTTGCGCCAAACACCTCTAACGCAGTCTGCCCACTGATAAACCCCGTACTCTGTGCGTCCCAAGACCTGAAAATATCATTATACTGCTTCTTCTCCGCCTTGGAGAGTGTCCATGGCATCTGCATCGTCGTTGTCCCGCGCTGTGTCTGATTATGCTGCTGAATCGATTGCTGGAGATTAAACTGAGGCGGAGGGAGCTGCGGTGCCCCACCCGCGAACGACTCGTTATTCATTGGCATAAACGTATTAGACATCATCTGGAGCCGTGGATCGACGTATCCCGTCACCTGAGGGACGAGAGCACCGCCCGATCGTCCGGGGAACCCCGTAGGCTGAGGCATCAAACCTACCGGTGATGCAGATTGAAAACGATTCACTGGGGTTTGTTGCTGAGGCAGCCCGAGGAGGCTAGAAGACTGGTTTTGTTGCTGAAACTGGGTCGCAAGCGGTGGCACAGGTGGCACAGGCGGCAGTGGAGGAACCTGACGAGCCTGGAAATTCGCACCACCCGACACGAATCCCGTCGGCTGAGACTGCACGACACCCTGAAATCCTGTCTGCTGAGGCTGCTGAAAGCCCCCTGGGCGCTGTCCAGGAAATCCAGTGGGCTGTGGGACCAGTCCCGCTGCCCCAAAGCCAGCTGGCTGTTGAAATTGTGGGTTCTGCTGGAACTGGGGGTTCTGCTGGAACTGGGGGTTCTGTTGTTGAAACTGGGGGTTCTGCTGCTGAAACTGGGGGTTCTGTTGCTGGAACTGCGGGTTATTGGCCGGGAATCCAGTCTGCATGGGATACTGGAATCCAGCTTGCCATTGGGACATGGTGGTGTCAGCAAGAGATGGATTCAGGCGGCGACTTGCGGAATCACAAATTTGCTTCCGCTTCGAGTATCATAATGTATCTGATTTTTGATCACAAGTAATCGTCTTTTACTTCTAGAGTCGACTGTCGTCGACAATTTAGTCAAAGCTTTCGAGGGTCCTTACGAAAGAATAGTTTCTCGCTGGTTTTCTCGTTGAATATACAGGAAGGACGTTGTTTATGCTTTCGATGTTATCTCTGTCTGACTTGAGCAGGAGCCGAACCCGATTCTGATCGACGTTATTGTACAGCGTAAAAGAAAAATTTGACGCGAGGGAAGCTAGACTTCTGTGATACTTGTCAGCCATTTTGATTGTACAACGTCGATGGTTTCTGGTTGCTGGTTGCTGGTGCCTCGTTCTCTACTTTTACATTCATAATATTGATCAAGTGTCGTAGTGCCACGAATTAGACATGCTGACATGTCCAATTCTACTAGAGGCGTAAGTCGATCCAAATCTTCGTTCGAATCAATGAAAGTGCAGCGCACATAAGGCAGTCGCTCAGATTCGACGGTCTTAAACCATCGATCCCGAATCGCCCCAGATGAAGGCCATAAACCGTATCTTTGCCCGCCTACCACGGAAATATGCGTCGTTACTTATCCACAGACACACAGTGCACTGCCCGTTTAACCCGAATATGCACAAAATCAACAAAATCAATTCACCAACATGCAGTTGTGCTTACGAAAAGCCGCGCGGGGAGTTATACAAAGCCGTCAGCCCAGATGTCATCTGTTGAGCGACCCCAGCACGATCAAGGTCCTGTTCCAAACGAGGAGATTTGAGAGACCGTACCGAGATCTGACAGTCGCGAAACCACCGAGAAGTGCAGTCGAGGAAGAGAAGGAGACGCAAACGAAGCACAGGGAAGGAGAATCGCAGATTTCATACTTTCTATCTTACTAGATCAAAGCCCAAAACCCGAACATGACTTTTTGGTCAGTTAACGGAATTGATTAGAAGATTGCGTAGACAGGGCCAATGCATAGCGCGTACAAGAGTAGACCATGGCACTGGACAAAGCACCATGTAGAACGTAGGATGAAGAAAAATAGAATTTTTGTTTCGTCATCCACTCCTTTTGTCGGTTGTGTCCATCAATAAGTTCCTGTTGCAAAACACCGACCGACAGGGATTCAAACTAGCTATACATGTACTTCTTGTTATGACGGGTGCTGTAAGATTTTGTCACTAACATAAAGCAAGAAGCCTGGAGGGAATTCACCCAATATGCATAAGGATTCCATATCCACTGGAGGATGTCCTCGAGCCAGGATACCATCATCGATCATTGTAGAAACGGGCATGAATGTTCACTGTATCAGAAAAAGTTCATGATCATCCGTCGAACTTGCTCAAACCTCGATGGCGCATTGTTCTGAATTGACCTTGATTGTGAGACCAGTGATAGAAGAGATCAATGATCCTAGCTTATATTTGTTTCCAAGTGCATGGCCATCGTCAAGGCTAGCTTCCTTGAACGCCGAAATATCGAGATATGTGTTCGCAGGATAAGCTATGCAAGAAAGAAGGGTGCAGCAATAACGAGTTTCGTCGCCGATCACAAAACGGCGCAATTTGGGAAAGACGATGTAAGATTTTGTTGACATTGGCTCGTCATCTGCAACGAGACGTGTCCAGACGAGTTGAAGTATTTCAAGATTGATGGCTGATCCTAGGAGCATTAAGCTTAATGTATTTCGTCCATCAGGGTCATATTCCAGCTTAAGGGACGTTCTAGATTCAAGATAAGCCTGTAGGCATTGTGAAGTTTCGAAGTCCGGGCTTTCTGAGTCTTCGGCGCCGGATTAGCAAAGAGTTCATCAGGAAGGGTCCCGCCCCAGGGCGATTCGACCTGGAGATACTCTAACATTGGAGCCGGCTTGGTCAAGGCAGATAGAATGGTTGGAAGCATTGTTATCCAAAGTGCCAGGCCCTATTTCCTTCTACCAAGAGGAATTCTCGAACGCGGTAAATCTCTTCCAGGGCTCTGCCACATCCTGTCCAGCTTTGCATCTTTCTGGAGTTCTTTCAAGCATTTCTCGGGTAAAGTTTCCATCTTGATCTATCCAGATATGTAGTGGGATGGCTCCAGATCGGGGAAGTGTTACTTTGGTTAACCATTCATTGACATCTTGGTGACGGATGAAGCTCCATAGTTGGGGGCAAGCAACGGCAATTCGGCGCCACGAGGAACAGACAGCTGCAACATCTAACCACCCACATTTGATGTCGGACCATTGCATAGATAGATTCCAGGTGAAAATCCTGGCTAGAAGCTCGTCTGGCAACCGCGCAGTGATATCTGGAGAGTTATGTCGTATTTTGATCTCCGATTGTGACCCCTGTTCTGTAGCGCGTCCGGTGACTACGTCATAATATCTCTTATCAAACTTCACCCTATACGTCCCGTAGCTATTCAGTCCCGTCCCGTTACATTCCGACTGTCAGCAAGTATAGAAAGCCCCTACTTACATTGTTTAGAGGCAGTTCTTACGAAGATAGGACTTAAACTAGTTCTCTCGTGAGACTCTTAACTTTTGTGACCGTACGCTGCCTAATCGAATGGCCTACCGTTACATATTTTGAACTTCTAAAAAGTCCTAAAACCCCTCTCGACTCTCTTACAGTGGGATACCCGCGGTTTGGCCGACTGTGTCCGTCCTAGTGGTGAGTCTTGATTTCAGAAATGTCAACTAACACAACGATCTAGATACAACTTCCGGCGTAGGTCCAACAGGTATGGGCCCCCAAGGCAACCGAATCAATAAGCAGTGCTTCTCGTGACTGCTACTCAAAAGTCCGACGAGCCGGAGCGGGTCAAGAATAATCAAACTCGCGACCTAACCCAGGACACCTCCGAAAATCATACTGCTCCGGCAGTAGAATTACCGTTGTCAGTTCCGGCGGACAAATTGAATCAAGATCGTACTCCGGTGGTCCACTCACTGAATTAGATTCAGACGCTTATTCACGGGCGGGCCCGGTGGAAGATCTAGAGGAAGATAGCTCTTCTAGAAGCACAAGTTACAAAATGTTGATGCATAGCAATACTACCCGAATCAACATTGAAACCCTGCAGGAAAAGATAAAAACAATAATTAGTGAGCCTTGTCAATGGGCAAGGATGGAAAACTCTCAGCAAGAAACAAGTGTTGACCATGAATTGACACCAGAACAATCAGATACAGTGGAACACGCAATAAATAAAATGACACTCACCCAAAGAAAACTGGTGGAAACAAGGGACCACGATATATTTGCAGGAGGAATATGACAGACAGATCAGGATGTTGGGCCATCTAAAACAAAGAGAAAGGAACCTGATCCGCGCAATTGGGGAAATGCAAACCTTTCGGAAGAGGTTTGGACCGAGACAGATCAACCATAAGTACTAAGGAAATAGCAAACATGAATGAATGGATTAATTTGGCCTTTGCCGCTGGCAAGCTGCAATAGAGGGCTAAGAGGTGGGGGTAGAGTGATGGTAGTACTTCTACTCCTGTGTAAAGTGATGGTATGTGGTAGTGCCCTGCGAGTAATGTATCGTTTGGTATTAGAGCTTTCCTCACAGATGCCTCATGTGGGTATGAGATCGGTGACCATCATACACAAGGCTCCCTGGAAAACACTATTGAAGTTTCATTGTCTGATTCAACCAAATTAGTTTTATCGAAGTTGTAATATATTGAATTATGAGAGAACTTGCTCAACACTCATCTGCTCAGGACACGGAATTCAAGTTTCAGTACAGTACTGAATATATCTTTGGATCTCCCTCTGCCAGCTGTGTGATTGAGCCATAGCCTCCAGAGGTGACCCTTACAACCACCCCACAAACCATCACATCTAGCCAATGCTCGTTGTTCATTGTTCCTTTGTCAGAGTACAGTATATAGCTGTGAGCACAGTGCAAATGTTCCTTATTGTCTCACACTGTGCTCACAGGTAAGCTTGAACCCACTACCTGCTCACATTGTCTCACACTGCACTTGCAGCATTGTTATTAGATTAGACACTCACAATACATCACATGTCATTTTGATCCCCTCCCACCATCCCTATTCCATATTCACATATTTCATTCTATTCTATCTTACTTACACACTTGTACTAAAATTAGTCCATTGTGTTAGCTTGAGCTTTTGGCCCCCTCTTTTGGGAGGGGAATTGTAAGGGCGACCTCAGAGAGCTGTGGAAGTCACACAACTGGCAGAGGGATATCCAAAGAGAATATGTAAGTCTAGGGAATCCCTATGCCAGGCTGTAGATGCTTCTGGGGCCCCAGAAGCATGAGAATCAACTATACAGTACACAAAAGCCACTGAAAAAAGACTGTGGGAATAAAAAGATAAAAACTCGGACATTGCCAAGAGAATGGATTGGTAATGACCATCAGGTGACTCTGGCAATGTCAAGTGAGGAAAGGATCAGATGACTAGGAGGGGATCAGATGACCTTGGGAACAATGCCAAGGTGATCAGAAATGTGGACACAATATGTACATATAATATTGAGAAGGGAAAAGAAGGGAAAAGGAAGTGGAAAAAGGAAAGGAAAAGGAGAGAATGGTCCCTGGGGGTTGTCCCCTTACATCACCCCCTCTAGAGTGCAGCGTCCCAATGCACTGGATGGTGGCGTGGCCAAACAGATTGAAAGAGTGCTGGAGAAAGTGCATACAGGCCACAAATGTTCCTAGGAGTGCCCAGATGTCATTCATAGAACTCCTTCACCCAGAGTGGTGCTTGGATATTCTTGGCTGGCTCCCAGGATGCATCCTCATAGCCATAGCCCTTCCACTTCACCTGGTACTGGAGCTTGCAGTGGAAGATGCGACTGTCCAGGATTGCCTCTACCTCATAGTGCTCCTCATCATCCACAATTACTGGCAGTGGCAGGGGAGCTGTCTGATGCCCTGGTATTGGGTCAGTGACAGCAGAGTGGAGCTTGACTACATGGAAGACTGGATGGATGCCCCACATTGAATAGGGCAGATGCAGACAGTAAGCCAGAGGCCCTATTGCATGCTGTACTGTATATAGGCCAAGGAACTTAAGGGAGAGCTTCTTAGATAGACGCATAGTCTGGATGTCCTTCACATCAAGGTAAACCTTGTCTTCAGGGTGATACTCTGGTGCTGGAGTCTGGCATTGGTTGTAGTACCTGGCCATGTCATCCTTGGCCTTGGCTAGTGCTGCTCTGGCATCCTCCTGGCCATGTCATCCTTGGCCTTGGCTAGTGCTGCTCTGGCCTCCTCCTGCACATCCTTCATGCAATTCACAAACTCTATCACTGACTTGGAAGGGCACTGGCATGGCTCAAAGCCCATACAGGAGTTGCACTCAGTGTCCAGCATGAAGGGGGTGGCCTGCATTGCGGAGTGTACATGATTGTTATACTGGAACTTGGCATCTGGAAGGAGTTCATCCCAGTCATCCTGCTGCTCACTGCAGAAGATCCAGAGGTACTGTTCCAACTCCTGGTTGACACGCTCAGTCTGGCCATCAGACTGAGGATTATATGCTGTGGAAGCTTGGAGTTTGATTCCTAACAGGCAGTATAGTTCTCTGGTGAACTAGTCAGACACAAAGGCATTTGAGAGACTATGGAGCTTCTAGATATTCTTCTGGTACAGGTTAGCCATGCCCAGAGCAGAGCAGGTGGTGGTGGTGGGGACAAAGTGCACTCTCTTCCCTATGCTATCCATGGCCACCAGAATGGTGTCATAGCCATGGGTGTCTGGTAGTTCAGAGATGAAGTCCACTGAGACCACACTCCACCTGTTGTTGGGAATAGGAAGGGAATGCAGCTCACCAATAGGCACTTGGCAGGAAGGCTTAGTCTGAAGGCACATATTGCAGGTGCTGGTGTAGGTCCCAATATATCGTGACATCTGGAGCCACCAGTAGTTCTGAGATACAAGTTCTAGAGTCTTCCAGCATCCAGGGTGCCCTGCAACCTTGGAATCATGGTGCTGCTCTACAATCCATTGACAAAACTCTAGGTTGTTTGGCACATAGATATGCCCCTGGAAGGTGAGAATCCCTTAATCTGACCACCACTCTTGGCTATGGACAGAGCAGGTCCCCATCAGTCGACCTGCCTTGAGTGCCATGGCTGCCTTGGCTACCACATCCTCTTGGAGTCCATCTCGGTTGCTTTTCTGTATGTCTGCCAGAATGGAAGCTTCCTTGCCCTGGATCACCAGACCCTTGAGTGCCCAAACTGCAAAGACCTCTGGTTTGAGCAACACAATATTGTCATTGTCACCAGCTCCCATTCCATGGTCTGCACAGCACAACAGAGCATCTGGCTTGCCCATACTCTGGCCTGGCCTATGATGAAGCAAGAAGTCAAAGTTGGCCAGGTAGAGAGACCAGTGGGCCTGCCAGCAGTTGAGTTTCTTTGCAGTGCAGAAGTACTCAAGGTTCTTGTGGTCAGTCCAGACTTCAAACTGATGCTGGGCCTCTTTTAGGAAGTGACACCACTCCTCAAAGGTGCAGATGATTGCCAGCATCTCCTTGTCATGAATCTTGTAGTTGTGCTCCACTGCATTGAGACTTTTGGAATAGAAAGCCACTGGGTGCCACTTTCCATCTTCCTTTGACTGCTGGAATAGAACTGCTCCAGTGGCAAAGTCGGAGCTGTCCACCTCCATATGAAAGGGCAGGTTGTTGTCTGGTGAGATGAGAATGGGTTGCAAGGTCACAGCCCACTTCAAGGTGTCAAATGCAGTCTGCTGGGCATCTATCCACTGCCAGGGCTGGTCTTTGGAAGTCAGGTCAAAGAGCAGGCAAGCATGATGTAAAAAATCCTGAATGAACTGTCAGTAGAAGTTGGTGAACTCTAAGAAGGATTGCACCTCCTTCTTATTCTGAGGTACCAGCCATTCTGCAACTCCAGCTACCTTCACCGGGTCCATCTCTGCCATTCCCTGTGAGATGATGAGTCCAAGATATTCCACTTGGGTCTGTTTAAACTCACACTTCTTGGGCTTGAGATAGAGCTGGTGTTGGCAAAGACATTCCAGAACTAGATGTATGATGTGGCAATGCTCCTTCAAGGTTTTGGTGGAGATGAGAATGTCACCAGGTATATGCACACCATGCCTTCCACAATGAGGTCTTGGAAGATGTCATTCATCATGGTCTGAAAAGTAACTGGGCTGTTGGTGAGGCCAAAGAACATGACTAGTAGTTCAAACAGCCCTTGGTTGGTTCGGAATGTGGCCTTCCACTCATCTCCTTCCTTGATGCACACATTGTTGTAGCCCCAGTGGATGTCCAGCTTGGTGAAGTATTGTGCATCATGGAGGTTGTTGATGAGCTTGGAGATGAGAGGAAGGGGATAGCAATTCTTCACTATGAGAGCATTGAAGACACAATAGTCTTGCATCAAGCAGAGGGGGCCATCCTTCTTCTTAATGAAGAAGACTGGGGAAGCCATGGGGAATTTGGAAGGGCATATTTGACCAGATTCCATATTCTCCTGTGAGAAGGCATCCAATTTGTCCTGCTCCTTGGGTGCAAGCAGGCAGACCTTACAATTGGAGGGTTCTGCCTCTGGGATCAACTTGATAGCATGATCCCACTACTTGTGCTCTGGAAGGGAGTCAAAGGAGGTCTTGGAGAACACATCCTCAAAGTTGTGGAGGTAGTCTGGTACAGCATCTTGGAAAGACTTGGGTTGTGCATTTTTGGTGAAAGCCTCCACAAGTCACTAAGAGGTAGTCTGGCATGAATTGTGGTGGAGACTGGCAGCTGGTGTGGTAGGGCAGCCCAAATCCAATTGCCTTCCTCAATGACTTTCTCGGTGGCAGCATCCATGTCTTCCAACCTGGGTTTGCCTCCTGACCCTTGAGCATCCTTATGAGGGGCCTCCTTATGAGGGAATGCTAGGGAGGGAGGTCCAAGAGGTCTAGATCTGGACAGGGGAGGGGACCTACCCAACAGGCCTGAATGACAGTTTGTTTCTGAACTCATGCATGCTTCTCTGTCCATGCTTTGTCAGTGTAGGCTAAGCACTGGCACAAACACCGACTCATCTTGATTTTCCCAGTAGACCAGTCAATCTCAGAATTATGCAGGCGGAGCCAGGTGTATCCGAGGATGACTTCCTGCTTCCCAAGACTGGTGACAGCAAACACTGCTCTCTCTGTATGGTTGCGGTAGCAGAGAATACACTCAGTTATGCATCAGAAGGAGCCAGCTTCATTGAGAGTGCTGTCAATGTTGTAGACAGGGATAGAGCGTGAGAGTGGTCAAGTAGTCAGCCAGTACTGCTCAACAAAGGCAGCGTCCATGGAGAGGCCAGTAACGGTGCTATTCAGAAGCACATGTACCTGCTGCACTTGCTGAGTGTTGGTCATCTCCAGCTCTATGTCAAGGGAGAGGGAGGTAGCAGATGGAGTGGAGGCCCACCTTGTAGTGGCGAGGAAGGTGGCGCTCCCAAAGGGGAATGCATGAGCAGGGTAGCTGTTCAGGAGGGAAAGAGAGAGGAGAGGGTAGTATGTCTGATAAGGCTTCAACTGAATTGCACACTGAGGAATCAAGAACGGAAGTTGTATTATCTGATTTTCAAGCATGCAAATTTGTTGAAGCTAGGCAGTGGAGGTGTATGGTCCATCCACTGCAGTACTAAAAATCCTCTGGTGCTGGCTCGGATTGTTTGGGGGAGAGAACCCTCAACATGTCCTTAGCTGCAAGGAGCTTCATGATGAGAGCATTATGCTTCTTTGCAGACAAACAGTGGATGTCCAACCCTTGAGGGCAGCTGCGGGCCCAGTGGCCAGGCTGTCCACAGCGGCAGCAGACAGAAGGAGGAACACTTCCTTTCTTCTGGCCAGTGTTGATGTCCATAGGCATGCCCATGGAGATTTTGGCTGTTGGAGCCACAGCTGGAGCGAAAGATGCAGAAGTGCATGCTGGCAGGGCAGCTGTAGAGACTGGTAGTGGAGCGGGGGCCCAACAAGCAACGGATGCAGCAGGGGGAGCTGGCAGCAGCAGGCAAGGTTGAAAGGGATGAAAGGACTTGAATTGGCAGTCCACATGAGCATTCTGATTGATGAGGCACACTGCTACAATTCAACTGTCAATATTGTCATCTAGGGGCCGACCTTCCACCATACTGTCGATTCATCGGTGGATGGTGGAGTCCAATCCATGGCAGAAGCAGAGGACTAGCTGTGAGGATCTAGGGTAATTTGAGCATTGAACTAACAGCTTGAAACTGTTGATGTAAGTGTCCAAAGTCCATTCTTGCTGATAGTAGGAGGTCCCCTTGAGTGTGAGGGCCATGCGCTATGCCTCATCTGGGTGCATAAACTCAGAGAACCAAGATTCAAATGCTGCCCAGTTAGGGAACATGTGTGTGTTGTCCTCCAAGATCTCCTGCACTAAATCTGCTGCCCAACCCATGTTCATATATGACAGCACCCACTTGACTGTCCAAGTGGAATTGATGAAGGAAGAGGCATTCAGACTGATGTACAGCTTGCAGGCAGTCAAAAACTGGTGGCCCTGGGCTCAATTGCCATTGAATGAGGAGGGAGGAGCTGCCTTAATGGCTGATGATGTCCTGGGTGTGATCATTGGCATAGCAAAGAGCAGTGGGGTGATGGCTACTGCTGCTGCTAGAAGGGGCTCGGATACAGAAGAGTCCAAAATCAACAAGGGGGAGGCATGAGGGAGAGAGGAGGGGTCCTGAGTGACCCCTAGAGATGTCAAGCACAATAGCTAAAAGGAGTTCTTGAAGCTGGGCCTGAATGGCAGAGAGCTGCTGACTGAGAGCAAGATGGGTGGTATTAGAGGTGAAAAGGCCCTGTTCTACAGCATCTAACCAAGCATAGGTGTTGTCCTGAGTGGAAGTTGATATGTCTGGAGCAGGAGGAGGGCCTGAGGTGAGGGTGGGAGGCATAGCAGAGCAGGGACCAAAGGGAGACAGATGGGGGATGTAGCAGGCAGTTGTGGGGCCCTGGAAGTGAGACAGAGGCAGAGGGGGAAGCACAACTGACTGGGTAATCCCAGATCAGTCAGGAGAGACTTATTCTGCTGTAAGGGTGACCTCAGAGAGCTATAGAAGTCACACAACTGGCAGAGGGATATCCAAAGAGAATAAGTCTGGGGAATCCTATGCCAGGCTGTGGATGCTTCTGGGGCTCCAGAAGCATGGGAATCAACTATACAGTACACAGAAGCCACTGAAAAAAGACTGTGGGAATAAAAAGATAAAAACTCGGACATTTCCAGAGAATGGATTGGTAATGACCATCAGGTGACTCTGGCAATGTCAGGTGGTCAGGAAAGGATCAGATGACCAGGAGGGATGACCTTGGAAACAATGTCAAGTGATCAGAAATGCAGACACAATATGTACAGATAATATCTAGAAGGGAAAAGAAGGGAAAAGGAAGTGGAAAAAGGAAAGGAAAAGGAGAGAATGGTCCCTGGGGGTTGTCCCTTTACAAGAACTCTTAGGACTCAAGAAATCAAATTTCTTTCCCACAATCACATGGCCTTCATTGAATTAAGTTTTTCCTTCCACTCAAATCTCACTCTCAATCTGTTTGTCAATTGTCAACCTACCTCCAACTAGCTACAAATTAAAGTAATTCAGTTGCCTTGTATCATGTTTTTCTAACAATGGAATCTTTATGTTATGTTGTTTGAACAATGCAGTTGCCTTGTGTTATGGCTCTTTGAACATTGCAATCACCTTGTATTATGTTGTTCAAACAACACAATTGGACAAACTGTCATGAATTGACCTCCAATCAAGATTTATTTAGACTTAGGGGCAGACCACCTTCAGATTATATTGTCTTGTGTTTTTGTCTTGTGTTTTTGTCTTTTTGTTTCACTCACCCTATTGTTAACTCTCTTATAACCTCCTTTCCCCTGTCTCATTTATTGTGTCATACACTCCTTAAATCTTGACATATGTATGATTCTCTACTTCTATGTATAAAAGGCCTCATGTATTCAGTAGAAGACTTAACTTTGTTATTGTGGGTTTTCCAATTTGTTGATAAGACAAATCCTGACATTATAACAAAGTTCCACACAGCCAAGGTCCCTAGCTCACTGCAGGCAGTGTCATCCTCACTGTTTAACCCTGTTGTGCTTGACACAGTATCTTACCTTTGCTATTATCCATACTTGCCCTCCATGCTAACTGTGTAGCCACACCAGGTCTAAGTACATTTTATCTCATTTCTTGTTATCTTCATTACTGTTTGATGGTGTTGCTGATAGTAGTCAGTAAATAGCAAGGAACCCTAGTTAGTAGGTACAAAAGAGCTGCTCCAAGGCACCCTCAAGAGCTGAATGGTTGGGCCTGTGTCCTTAAGTGGACCAGCTCTTCCTACACCAGTGCAACAGGCAGTAGTCACTCCATTGAGCCTGAGTATTTTACAACTGCTCTCTGGTTTATTGGCATGAACATGTGTCAACTCATGGCCAATGAAGATTTTGACCTGCTTCCTGCATGTGTTTTCCAAAAGCATATAATCAGCTGATTATACTGAGTTTTCACTTGCATGCATGTCACAGCAGACTTTATTGCATACCTATGTTGCTCTGATTCCATGAACTACAACAGCTCCGGAGGACACAGTCAGTATTCTTCAAAGCAGGATCGCCTCTATCCTTGTTGTAACAACTATTTTCAAAGTTAGTTGACATAGTAGCTGTTTAAGACTCACTACTAGGATAGTCGACGGTTTTAAGACTTGTAAGAATTCCAAATATGTAACAGCCAAATAAGGCAGAGTACAGTCACGCTGAAGTAATCTCGTGGTAAGAACTTTCGTAAGTCCTAAGATTGCAAAACTAAACTAACTATTCTACCGGCAAGCCTTCATATACTTCGGAAGGAATCAGGATAGAACAGATCAGTTTGACGAACGGAGAGATAAGGTTTAGCGAGGCGGAAGTGACTAAGTCACGCTGGACCTACAGTCTATAAAAGGAAATAATAATAATAGAAAAAAGGTCTGTAACGATTATGACTTGATGGTTCTTTCCGAAAAAGTCATTTGTAACCACCATGTCGCTTGTCAGCCAAGTCGAAGACCAACCCCAGCTTGCCAAAGATCTTTGGCTTCTACGTACTCTACGATTTCTCAAGCCTGGGAGCGAGCTGCCTGAGCTGGATCGAGACGCCTACCAACGTCTTGTACTTTCCGATACCATTGCCCTCTATCTGACCACAGATGAACGAGACGGGCTTGTTGTTGCTTTCTACATGCCCGAAGATAACGTTCTATTCCTGGCAAAAAGTGGCTCGTCAGATCCTTCATACATAGATGAATCCGCCGTCTTCTTTGACACCCTGACGAGTGCTAACGGGTTTGAGGATCTTCTCCCCTTTCTTGCTCGGCGCTGTTGCAACAGAATCAATAAACGGATCCGTAAACTTCGTGCTTCCTTTATCTTTCTTTACGATGTACTCGTCGAACAAGCAGGCGAATACGAACCCACAGAAGCGGAATTCCATGGACAATGGTACAGGATGTTCATCAGGCTTATCCAAGCCGATTATCAGCCTGATACGCTCCATCCTAAAGAAATTTTAAACCGCGTGCTTACGTTTCTGAAGGATCGACTCGAAAATAACCCGGAATTCAGCAACAAACCCGAGTCCCACCGCCCTTTTGCCGAGCTGCTGTATGCCGTTTCGACGTTTCATAGCTCTCGGTTCTTACGATCGCGAAACCGCACCAATGCTCTTAATCGTTTGGGATACTTTCTCGAGAAATTCATATTTTACCTGGATGCCAGTCGCCTTGTTAAGGTCTGGCAAAGGTACGGTCGGGACACTTGCATAAACTGGGTAACCGATATAGAACCGGGTCGTGTCCCTCGCACGCTGATTACAGCAGGAATTGGGAGAAAGCATTTGGAAGTCGTCTATCAGCAGAACGTGAGACAGGATGAGCCGAATGATTACAAATCTCATCTGGTCCGCTTACTGAACAGTAGGTATCCGGGTTGGGAAGGGAAGGCCGGCGATGGAATGACTGTTGTTCCATGCATGCATGCTGAAATCAATCTCATCCTCTATTTGATGGGCTCCGTGCAAAAGCTACGAACTATGGACGAACCTCTTATTATAGGAAGTGGCCAAAGGACGTGCTTTGCCTGCTCACTGTGGATGGAAGAGTTCAATCGTTTACTCAACATGAAATGGACTACGAGTCGTTATAATGGTCGCCCACGATATGATTGGTTACTCCCTAGTGCCAACACAATTGCCCCATACATAGGTGTTGAAGGTCACCAGAGGATAACTTGGCATGTTCACCAAAACGTCACGGATGCGATTGAAAGGGTGTTCAGCGATGTGCTGGTAGATGCCGTAGATGCCTTTCTTGATGAGAGATGCATGCGGATAAGCATTTCTTGGAAATAACTTTGTGTAGAAAGTTTTGTTTGATAAAGATCGTTGGCCAAGTTTGGATGAAACTTGAATTCCGTGTTCTAAGCAGACGACTGTTGAGCAAGTTCTCTCATTATTCAATATATTTCAACTCAGATAAAACTAATTTGATTGAATCAGACAATGAAGCTTCAATAGTGTTTCGCAGGGAGCCTTGTGTATGACAGGGGTCACCGATCTCATACGCCACACGAGCATCTGCGAGGAAAGCTCTAATACCAAACGATACATTTCTCGCAGGACACTTCCACGTACATCACTTTACACAGGAGTAGAGTACTACCATCACTCTACCCCCACCTCTTAGCCCTGTATTGCAGCTTGCCGGCGGCAAATGCCAGATTCATTCATTCATTCATTCGATTC
>QGOB01000085.1:7832-65277 GCA_003313055.1 Termitomyces sp. MG145
CTGACCTCATACGCGTCGCTACTCATGCCCTGGAGTGTCCAGACTTCACCCCGGACCACTCGTAGCTGTACCGGAGCTTCTTAGAAGCCCTGGACCTGTACTTAGCCTCCCAAGCTCACCTAGTAAGGACTTGCCAGTGTTACTGAGCCCCCGTCGTCAGCAGGACCTGACACAATGTAACATATGGTGGGTAATATAAAATTGCTCACCCTCAGTCTTGTATAAGTGACCGAGGATGCTGTCTATGGGAGGTCTAGATATATATGATATTGGTCCATTGCCCTTCATTGGCTGGTGGCCTGTTGTCCCAAGTGTGATGGGGAGGGAGCATGGTACCTGAATTAATGTGTGGTGTGACCAGGTACCTGATTTGACGCAATGTATGCAGTGCATTGTCACTGCCCAACACTCTTATATGCTCACTCATCCAATATCCAAAGAACAAATCAGGTAAAAAAGAATTAGGGCACTTTTTTGATCAGTAGAGCCATGCCAAGTGGTGTGTCATTAGCTCAGCTTCCAATAGAAATGGCTTCCCTGAGTCTGAAAGTCTGCTGACCTATTTCCTTGTAATTCCTGTACCAGAAGTTCTGAGTACTTATCAACCCTCATTCATCAATTGATCATAACTTGCCTATGTTTAGTTCAGGGACTAATAGACTCATGCTACTGAAACCTTTGAGCCTACTATAAGATACCTGACTGACAGAAACATAACGGAACTTGAGAGTAGTGGCTCCACAAAGCAGCCACATTGTGATATATTGTCATGGATAATCAAAGTCATCCAGACTTAGGTTCAGAAAAGTGTTTAACCAATCAAAAGTTGCTCATCATTGTGAGTGAATGGTGACAATCACAGCTGGTCCCAGAAACTGTTTCCGTCGCCACACACACATTTTCAACTTGAAGCCACCCCAGTACTAGAGAGTGGTTCAATGCAGAGAAGGCTGAAATCACTACTAACAATAAAAATGGCTTGAAAATGTATTGGGCCTACATGATTTTTGACTTGTGAGATGATATACAAGGACTTGAGAATGAACGCTGCCAGCGGCTGAAAGTAGGCACATTGTGATTGTTCTCATGAATAATTGAAATAGTCCAGACTTGAATTTGGAAATCTTTGTATACGGTTCAATTGAAAAATGCTAGATCGTGGTGCTGTTCATTTGAAAGATGCTAGATCGTGGTCAATGGCGACAATGAGGGATTGCACGCGTGAAGTTTTCCAGAGACTTACATCAAACTACTACAGTGATGCAGTCCCCATGTGACTCAGGAGCGAATATTTTCCATTGATATCAAAGAAGGTCTCCACAGGGCAATCTATATAAATCAAATCACGGGCTCTGCGGGCTTCTAAGAGGTATACGAGAGGTAGTATGCGATGATAACAAAGTTCGAGGATGTTAACCCGAATTAGGATTAGTTGATCAAGAGTCACTTCTCGCGTTCGTAAACGACACGAGCATTTACGACGCGCGACGTCACACTCTGTTTGTCACACCGATTCAATCAAAGTCCTTCTGACTTCTGCCTTGAACCCATCTCCTTTTGTTCATCATGAAAGAAACTTCTGATGTCAACTCCTATATGATGACTTCAACTGCGAAAAACTCTGAAGACACACGTCAATGCACTAAATGCAAGGCAGTCGTTCCTGTCACAGACCCACACAAATGGTGTGCGAACTGCAGGGAAAAATCCCGATTGACTTCAACTCTGCGTGCGCAACGGAAGCATGCACTCTTGGAGGCAAAATTTGGAGAAAAGGATGGTAATGTGTTTCGAGAACTAAAGAGGAAGCTGGAGGGTCACTTGGATACTACGCAGCAAAAGAAACGACCGAAGACAAGTCACATCTCAGGTGAAATTAAAAGGAAGTCCGATGGTGAAGGCAAATACAAAAAGGTGACTCTTCTGTGATTTTTTATGCTTAAATTGACTATGATGCAGATTAAGCCCGGAA
This sequence comes from Termitomyces sp. MG145, assembly GCA_003313055.1. NCBI lineage: Eukaryota > Fungi > Basidiomycota > Agaricomycetes > Agaricales > Lyophyllaceae > Termitomyces > Termitomyces sp. MG145. The sequence continues at coordinate 9,805 of QGOB01000085.1, forward strand.
TCGAATATCAGACCGCGTCAGAGATGTATACTAAGTTGAGCAATTGTTCGAAGACGAAGGAATACCTTTTCAACGGGCATTTCTCAATTATCGCCAACCCCAAAATGGATAATAATCAGCGCGTCAAACTCGTAGCCAAAGATCTGCGCGAGATCGCAAATATACCATTCAAGTATGTCCTATTGATCTTTCATCCGCTTCCTTACAACTATGTTCTAGGGGCAGATCAGTTTCAGCAACCACTGTCAAAAACACATTTCGCGCAACCTTCCAATGCGCCTGTCTGGGCAAGGGCACAGAGCCAGTTGCGACACTCTTCGGTCGTGATCCAAATGTGATCGCTCTCAGCTCTCTCGGTTCCGATGTACACAACCAAACCGACAATATTGTACATTGCAGGGGGACGATCAGAGTCATGTCCGAGGATGATTCTTCGCATCCTTTGGGCATTGCAGGTCAGAAGATCACCGTTATTGTAGAGCATTGAAGGACATGAGACCACCGACTCCCTTCCTTGATGATAGTCTGTCGCCTTTTCTACCACCCCTCATGATACCTAGTGATCTCTTATAGTTTTACTTGCTTCTATTATCTACGATACACGCCTTGTAAATCCGATTCTATGTATCTTTCGTGATGTCCTCATGGGCGATCTTTTCTACCTAGTGTGGCGTATTAGAACACTCTGGTGATAGTATCGTTGAAGGGGTGTTTCAGTGGATCATAAGCTCGAGGGAAGTCAGGTTGAAAGGCATGTATGATGATTTTCAGAACCCTGAGGACACTGATAATGTGATAATTGTTCATGTACTTATAGAGGTGATAAGCGGTACATACACACCCTCTTCAGGTGTCTAGGACAAGGATAGCTTCTTATACAGCCCTGGAGCGTATATAGTCTCAACATGACTGTGTAAAGTGCATCGACTTCATGCAATGCCAGCATTTAAAACGGAATAATGACGTCGGATATGCAACATCAGGACTCTCTTCAAACTCAGTCGGAACTAATTTCGGTGAGCTGATAAACTCACGACCTTCCAGAACCTGAACTATGTCAAGCATATTTCTCTTAGAGAATGCCTCCCCTCGACTGCTAGGAGCTTGTAGATATGCCGAGCGCTTGATCGAACCAGCGAAAAAAAAATCTGTCAATTCAAACCTCGCGAGACAACTCATTTTGCTAAATCAAATCAGATGTGATAATCTAGTAATCAAAACACCAATACAATAGGTAATGGGTATAGTACACACGATCCTCTAACACCTCCCTTCCCCTCCCATCCCATCTACTTCCTTCCCGCACCCCCCCTCCTCCTCTCCCCCCCAAGCCTCCTCAACCTAACATTGGCAGGTGTAATTTCAACCAACTCATCATCCCCGACATACGCAAGCATCTCCTCGAGCGACATGGTGCGCGGCGGGGAGAGCACGATCTTGTCGTCTGCGATTACGCTGCGGATGTTCGTGAGTTGTTTCTTGAGGCATGGGTTGAGGTGCAGGTCGAGCGGTTTGGACGATTCACCGATTATCATGCCGGGGTAGACTGTGAGAGGGTGCGATGTGTAGGGTGAACCAATGAGTGAGGAAGTGAGAGTGAAAATCCAGCTTACCTTGCTCTCCCGGCCCAATGAACATCGTACCGCGCGCCTGGAGTGGCGCGAGGGCATAGCCCGACGACTCCCCTGCGGCCATCGATATAAGTGCGCCGTTACGCCCGGTGTCAATCGCGCCGCGATAGGGCGCATAGGCTTTGAATATGTGGTTAATCGTTCTAAGGGATGATGGGTGGTTGATCGTTAGGTGACCAACACAGAGCCAACCCACTTACCCCTGTCCATGCACGTCGTTCCCAAACTCGCCCGCCATATACCCAATCAACCCCCGCGCAGGAATATCCATCACAACTTTCACCCACCCGTCCTCATCCGTCTCATAACTGACCATCTCTCCCTTCCTAATCGTAAGCTTCTGCACAACAGCGCCCGCATACTCCTCCTTGACAATAACCGTACACTCCTCAATAGGCTCAAGCATCCTTCCCTCGGTCTCCGTATCGGGAATCATCACGGCCCTAGGGGGACCGACCGCAAGCTCGAACCCCTCCCTTCTGAGCGTCTCGAGCAGTACGCCGAGATGGAGGACCCCGCGCCCGCGAAGCTCGAGCGACTCCGCTGTCGGGCCTGGAAGCACACGCAGCGCGACATTGGTTTCAGCTTCTTTTAGGATGCGCTCCCGGATTAGCTGCGAGGTGAGTTTCGACCCGGACTTACCGGCGAGTGGCGAGTCGTTTGCGTGGACAAAGATGGAGATGGTAGGTGGGTCAATGGGAGTTGACTGTGCGTGGGTTAGCTTAGTATGAACGCAGAACCCGAACACAAAACACAAAACGTAACGCACCGGAAGCGGTTTAGGTCCATCCTCGTCCCATCCCTCAGCATGCACAAGCGAAACATTAATCCCTCCATTCTTAATCCCCGCCACACTAACAATCTCACCTGCGCCCGCTCTAACTTTCTCGATTCTCTCCAACCCCTTTCTCGCAAAAATCTTCTTGACCTTCCCCTCGCCGACCTTGTTTCCCTGCACATCGAGCGCACAGAGCGTGTCGCCGACAGCGAGGATACCAGATTGTACACGGCCGAGGTAGAGCATGCCAACGTAGGGGTCGCTTTCAATCTGGACAGTGAGCATCGAGAAAGGGCGCGTGCGATCGAGGTGCGTCGGGGGTGGGACGTGGGCGAGGATGAGTTCAAAGAGCGGGGACATCGTTGCATTGGTGTTGCTTGGGACAAGGTCGCCGGACGGCGAGGGGGAAGGCGGGTCAGGCTGGGCCCAGCCTTGCTTTGCAGAAGCGTAGAGCAGCGGGTAGTCGGCTTGTTCGTCTGTGGCGCCGAGAGTGGCAAAGAGGTCAAAGAGGTCGCTTTCGACTTGGGCGGGACGGGCGGTCGGTCGGTCGGCTTTGTTGAGGACGACGAGGGGTCTGCGTTGGACGACGTTGTACGTTGTAGAGAAAGAGGGAAACGTAGCAGACTTACTTGAGACCGCGACTTAGAGCTTTGCCGAGCACGAACCGCGTCTGTGTCATCGGTCCCTCCGTAGCGTCGACGACGAGCGCAACGCCGTCGACCATGCTCAGCACTCGTTCCACCTCCCCGCCGAAATCTGCGTGTCCAGGCGTGTCCACGATATTAATCAAGTTCCCGTTGTATGTTATACTAGTGCACTTTGAAAGAATAGTAATCCCGCGCTCGCGCTCCAGGTCATTAGAGTCCATAACGCGCGTGATAAACCCGTTATCAATTGCGCTGTCTGCCGTGATATTGCTGTTAGCGGACGAGGTCGGCGTGAAGAGCGCCTGTTCTGTCAGGGTAAGTTGTTTAAGAGTTCCTGACTGCCGGAGCAGCTGGTCTACAAGTGTCGTTTTTCCATGATCCACTGTCAGTTTGTCAGTTTTCACAACACCAACCAAAGTTTAGGCATACCATGGGCAATAATAGCAATGTTCCTAATCTTTTCCGCAGCCTGAACAGCATCCGAAGACACCCGCAGAGTCGTTGAGAATGGCCGCACAGAGCGCAGGCGCCTGAAACAGCTCAGCCATGGCCTTGCTCGTGCAAGCATAGCGCAGACAAGGATGGGCGCTAATTTTAGAAAGAAAAAAATTGCAACACGTGCTTGTCGCGTCATCATCACGTGTCACGGTCGATCATCAGTCAACCCTGTCCTCTTGATGTCCATGTCATAGGCTCTAGTTCACCAACCCCAGCAGAACAGTCTGTGTTTCTTGTTGTATTAATGTGCCTAAGAGGCCTGACAATCTACTCCCATCCTTACAGGATTCTAGATGTTGAGGAATGACTTGCTCACAGTCGAGATATGTTTCTTATTTTCTTTTATGTTATGTTTCGGACTTATATCGAGAGCGCCACCACACCTTATTTTATTTTCACCTATGTAGTTTTGGATATACAGAAGCCACCCTCAGTCAACCACATTACCCCAGAGTGACTGAGGGTGAGCTGATTAGTTTATGTTTTACATCTAGTCAACCACATTACACCAGAGTGACTGAGGAACTTACTCTGTAATTCTACAGGTTATAGGCCCTGTTAGCACTCCCGGAAACACTGTTGAGTCACAGCTCTGGACAAAGATTGACTCACCACAAAAATAAATACATTTACATCCAACAACACAGTGGAATGACGTCTGCAAACTCGACCCAACCCACCAACCTTCCCCAAGGAGGCACATTTCAATGGCACAAACTACAAAGCATTCAAAATTCAAGTGGACATTGCAGCAAGAGCATGAGGAGCCCACGGCTACCTGGACAGAACAATCAAAAAGCTGGATGCCATCAACACAAAAATAGAGATGAAAGCTACCAAGTGGTCCTTGATGCACCCTTCCTTAGAGTGGGAGGAGAGGGATGCATGGGCACTAGGCCTGATCATATACAACACCAAAAATCCAGTTGGACTGGGGATTAGCATGGATGACATGGCAGCAGAGGCATGGGGAACCCTGACTATGAACTTCTGAGATATGTAGCCACAATGAATGCCAAAGAATGCATGCCACAGAGTTTACTGATGGGATGGACTTTCTGAAACATGTTGAGGATCTATAAGAAAAATGGAAATCTGCAACTGAAAAGGGCCAAAAATTGACAATGCTACCTTTAGAACCATCCTGATGGCATTGCTACCTGAATTATGGAATGCAGTAGTCACAGGGATGTATGCAATGACAACCATGAAGGACATCATAGCAGTCCTAATAATCCACTGGAATAAACTCATAAGCAGAAAGTGGGTGTCTTGGCAATGGCACTACAAACCCAGACAAACCAGACAAAACCAAAGTTAATTGGTGTAAATCCGCTGCAGGATGGGTCATCTAATTGAAAGCTGTTACTGGAAGGGAGGAGGAAAAGAGGGTCAATTCCCCCCAAACTTTAGAAATAAGGACTCCTTTGAACAAGACCCCAAACCAGTCAACAATCCCAGCAGCAAATGTAGCAGTGTCAACTATGCCACAACCTACCAAAAATACACATGTCACATATGCTCTGGCTGCCACTGCCATTGAAACAATAGAACCCATCACCTACACAACAAAAACAGTGAATGTACCCACTTATGCAGACTTGGGCACCACTGACCATTTTTTCATTGACCAAAATTTGTTTGTTGACTATGAAGAACTGCCAAGACCAGTCAAGGGATGCATGGCACCTAAATGGGCTTTATTCATAGTAGGATGAAGGACAGTCAAGAAAATCTGCCATATCCCCTCCAGATTGTCAGAACTCATTTTCAAAAATGCACTTCATGCACCTGATCTGTCATCAAGCTTAATCTTGATAAACCACTTTGATAAGGCAGGATTTCATATCATGTTTGGTGGTGGACAAGTCTGTTTTCAGGACCTGAATGGAAGAGAGTTCTATGAGGCACTGGTACAGGTGAAATGTATCTGCTTGGCTCACCAGGAGTTATGGATGGCCTCATGGTGATGACAATGAGGTCATGAACACAACCCACAATCTTGAATGTCTGGCATAGAAAATTTGGACATGCTAGTGTCAAAACCATCAGAGGTCCTGTCAGAAAACTTAGTTGATGGATTAAACATCAAAAGTGACCTCACAGTGGCTGGGCTCTGTGAAGACTGTGTATGTGGTAAACACTCATCATGACTGTATGATGCCATGGTTGAGCCCAAAGGACACCCAAACAATTGGGTATATATTGATTTATGGGGTCCATCAAGCACCCAGTTGTTAGGGGGGGCAGTATACATGATGGTTATGGTAGATGGCAGCATGTTGCTCAAATTGGTGTATTTCTTAACAAGGAAGGATGCCAACACTACACTCACAGCCTTCAAATATTACTATGTGGAATATGAACATCAAATAGGGAGGAAGCTATGAGAAGTCAGGGTAGATGCCAGGCAAGAATGGGTAAATGAAGCCTGGACCACATACCTTAGTGACCACAGAATAATCCTTCACATCACAACCCTCTATGCTCATGCACAGAATGGGCTGGTTGAGCAGGCTAACCAAACCATATTGGAGGGTGTCCAGTGTATGCTATCCAAGGAGCCATAGGCAGAAGTGGTGGTGGCACAGATGTACACAAGAAATTTGCTCCCCTCATCCTGCCACCCTGGACTTATCCCAAAGGAGGCATAGATGGGAAAAAGGCAGAGTGTCAACCATTTCAGACCCTGGAGGTATCTTGCATGGGAAAAGGTACCAAAGGGACTAATTAGGTCAAAATTAAATCTATGCTCAGTCAAAAATTGAATGGTGGGATATGCAAATAGTGGCTACTAACTGTTCAATCAAGCCATATGATTGATCATGACCTCAAGAGACATAATCTTTGAAGAGGGAACTGGACATTACATAGTGACCCACAAAGAATCCCACAACAACAAATGACCCACCAGACCAATACTTGATACTATGACTACCATGCAAGGTGTCATCACATCACACCAACCAATTGCTCCAAGAATCCAAGCCAAGCACATACTTCTACACTCACAGACAGCTGACCCTGATAATGCCCCTGACAGACAACAGGTTCAACCAGCAAATACTCCCACAAAGAGCCTCCTGACAATTATGGTACCTGTATGACAATCAGCATGAATTGCAAAACCAACTCCAGCACTGGTGGCCACAAAGGAGACCCTACAATGCAAGCAGTCAGCACATGAGGAAGGAAAGACCTGGGCTGATGATGGGGAGACACTGATGGCATTGATGGCAGAGGGTCCTTATGTGTACCTGTTGAATATCATTGAAGAGGGAAGTGACACCCAAGTCCCAAAGACTTATGTATGCAAAAGCAATGGAATGGCCTGACTTGTGGAAACCTGTTATGGAGGAGCTGAAAGTGATGGAGTATCAAGGAGTGTTCAAGCTAGTGGACAAATCAAGGGTTCTAGTGGACAAGAACATTGTGGAGTGCTAATAGGTGTATGTGAATAAATTCAACGCCAAAGGGGAAGTTGTCTGGAGGAAGGCTCACCTGGTTGCAAAAGGGCACTTGCAGATAGCTAGAGGATGAGACATATGCTGTGGTAGTGTGTCTTGAATCTCTGTGGATATCAGTGGTGATAGTGGCATAGGAGAGCCTGGAAATATGGCAAGTGGATTTTGTTTTGGCATACCTAAACAGTATCCCCAAGCATGAGATATACATGAAGCTCCCACCTGGTTTTCCAGGAGGGGAGGAGAAACTGGCCTGACTCAGGAAAACCATTTATGGGCTTATGCAAGAAGGATTCAATTGGTACTGGACTCTAGATGGACCATACAAAGATCTGAGATACAGAAGATTGCAAGCAGACCCATGCATATGAGCACAATGAGTCAGAACAGAGGCTACAATTACAAATACATTCAACAATGATACATTTGGCTTATTCTTAACAAGGAGTGGTTCAGAGCTGATGAAAAGGGAACTTGTGCAAGCCCAAAAAGTAAACATGCAACCCACAAACCAGAGCCATCACATTATACCAGAAAGTCTACTTAATTTGCATACTTGAACATTTTAAAATGGAAACTGTAACCTTTATCACACATCACTATCCTCAGGCATCATGCTCATAGCTGACATGTCACCCAAAAACAAGGCAGAAAGGACATTTATGGTGGATAACCCATACTGCCAACTCTTAGGGGCCTTGATGTGGGCTCAGGCTACAACAAGGCCTGACCTATCCTTTGCAGTAACCCTCCTTGCATGCTTTCAGTCAAACCCCAGACCACTCACTGGAAAGCACTGTTACACATCCTTGCCTACATAAAAGGTACTCTAAATTACCAAATCATATACTTCCAAGACCTGAGGAGGTCCATCAAACTGCAGGGCTACATCAATGCCAATTACAGAAGAGACCTTGACATGAGGAAGTCAACCTTGGAGTACATCTTCATGATGGCTGGAGGACTGGATCTTGGAGTTCAAAGCAGCAACAAACTCTGTCAATGACCAAAGCTGATTATATAGACATGACTTGAGGGGTCCAACAGGCCCTCTGGATGCACAATTTCCTTTTGGACATTCACCTCAACAACCTTGTCCCATGAACCTCCACATCAATAATAGATCATTGATTGCACTTGCTCAATCTACAAAAGGGCATGCCAGGGCAAACCACATTGATATCTGGCACCACTATCTTTGCAAACAAGTATCTGAGGAGGATATTGAGGTCATGCACATCCTGTCAGCAGAAAACCTTGCAGACATATACACCAAGTCTCTCCCACATGCAGCCCATGATTATCTAGTAGTACAATCAGTCTCAAGAATCTTGATAAACATACAAGTCCAGAGGAGTGTTGAGGAATGACTTGCTCACAGTTAAGATATGTTTCTTATTTTCTTTTATATTATGTTTCAGACTTATATTGAGAGTGCCACTACAGAGTGGGGCACAATCAGTATTTGTTAATCTTTGCATAAACCTTATTTTATTTTCACCTAGGTAGTTTTGGATATATGGAAGCCACCCTCAGTCAACCACATTACACTGGAGTGACTGAGGGTGAGCTGATTAGTTTATATTTTACATCTAGTCAACCACATTACACTGGAGTGACTGAGGAATTTACTTTGTAATTCTACACTAGATATTCAAACTAATAGAGAGATGCTATTATGAGGAACAAAATATACTTCAAACAGTATAAGTAATGCCAAGCTCATCTGGACATCAATAGTCATCCAAGTAGGCCATCTTCTATCAGTTTTTTTATCTCTACCAGGCTACAAGTTTCCTTGCTCACCTGCTTGTAGGTGTATTGATAGGTATTGATAGACCACCTCGGATCACATCAAACAACCAATGCAACAATGCCACAAACTGTCATCCACAATTTGATCTCCCCATTTCTGTGCCAAAGCATATAATATATCTTATAATGAAAATCTCACTATACAGTGAGCTGTTATCAGAAGATGCTCCACGCTACCTCTGGAGATTCCCCATTCCACTCCCACTCTGTAAGGGTATGATTGCATTCCACAATCTCCAACTTTAGTTCTGGGTTAGTCATATGTATTACACTTCTCTAGTTTATGAACTGACCTCTGGAGCCTGGCCTCTGCTCCCTCCCATCATCATTAGTCCCATATAGCATTAGTCATAGCATAGCCACCAATGTAGTATATAAGCTGGTCTGCAGGATAGAATATCCTCAGATCAATCAATAGCAGTGTCTTCAGGTCTATTCATTGACTGACTGTCTGCTTCCTTAGTGTCATTCTTGCTTGCTTGCGCCATCTCTTGTGTTTGCTGGCCTGCTGCCTCTGCCTGCCTGCCATTTGGCTCGCTCGCTGCTGCCCTCGCTTTGCTCTGACCCTTGATTCTGGCCTTGCCTTGTGAGGAGTATTCCACATTGTAAGTGTCTCCTTATACACTCATCTCCAGTACATCTCTAGGGATTCACATTCCCTTGCTCATGGGTCCCCCAAGCTCAATTGCTGAACCCCCAGAGCTCAATCACTCAGCCCAGAGTTGGATTGTTCACCTCTAAAGCTTGATTAGTTAGCAGATTTCTCCTTTGGGACAGTCAGGTGGCTTTGGAGTACTGTACAATCCATTCCCATGCTTTCCAAACCCTTGGAAGCACCCCCTCTGGCATAGGGATTCCTCAGACTTGTTCTTTTTGGATCTCCCTCTGCCAGATGTGTAGCTATGCTTGTAGAATACTGTACAGTACTGAATGCATCTTTGGATCTCTCTCTGCCAGCTGTGTGATTGATCCATAGCTCCTAGAGGTTGCCCTTATAGCAGAACAAGTCTCTAGCTTTGGTCCAAGAGCTCTCTCTAGCCTGTCTTGAACCCTGTTTCTTACTCCTAGATCTCCTCCACCAACTTGCATACTGCCCTGGTGCACTCTGATGACCCAACCAGTCCTTCCAGTTGACTCTCCAGATGTCTCCAGTTCACAGGATGAAGCCTGGAACCATCTGCTTGTGCTAGAAGCCTAGGTGCAAGCCACCCAAGACTCCCTCACACATCACACTACTGAATTTGCCAGATTGCACCATACCACCAACACTATTTCTAGATCCCTTCAGGTGCTCATAGAACACCTCTCCCCATCTCTCCCCAGCACTCTAGCACAGACACCACCAAAGACATTTTCCCCGGTGCTCTGTTGTGATGTTCAGACTCTGGGGTTGGCCAAGATTCCTTGCCCTACACTCCCTAATGCTTAGGATGGGAGTTGCACCACAGGCAAATGCTTCCTCCAGTCCTGCATCACCTACATTTAACTTACCAGCAATGCCTTTGCCTCTGATGCTCTTAAGATTACTTGGATGCTCTCATACATGAAAACTAGGTGCGCATCAACCTATGCACTCTGGGTGTTCTGATGCCTGGGTGGTATTAATAGTTTTGTAGATTGGACATCTTTCAAAGTGGAATTCCAGGCAAAATTCTTCCCCATCAATCCAGCAAAGACTGCAGCTCTCTCCTTGCAGGACCAGGACCAGTACAGTCAAGGGAAGCATACACTGGACAAGTATATTGATTCCTTCTGGGCATTCATTGAGCAAGCTGAATACCCAGATGGCTTTCAGCTCTGTCTTACCTTCTGGGATGGCCTTCATCCAACTCTCATTGACTGGATCAACAATCTGGTCAAGGGTCAGCCTAGTGATAAGCACATTGAGTCCTGGTTTAAGATAGCTCAAGATCAATGGCAGCTCATGGAGCTGAAGCATGAGCTGCACTGACTGTAGCTCCACTCTGCTCCACTGCTTTGAGCAGCCTTCCCCACACTGCTAGATGCTTACCTAGCCCCTCATGCATTTCTGGTGGCTCTTCCTACTCCTCCTCTAGCCTGGCCCTTGTCTGCAGGCATCCCCATGGAAGTGGATGCCTCAAGGCAGCACTTTGCAACCCCACTGCTCTGCCATAGGTGTGGGAAGCCTGGTCACTTTGCATGCTACTGCCTCCAGGGCCTAGAGGTCCAGTACCTGTCACCAGCAGAACAGGAGGAGCTCCTGATGCAGCTACTGGCCATAAAGGACGCTGTGGAGGTGCCTTCACCAGACACAACTATGCTGGAGTCTTCTTTAGAGGACACAGCAGATGCCACCATACCTCTCCTGGGACTGGACAAGAATTTTCTGTAGAGCAACAGATGAGTTGTATGCCTCTGTTGCCTGGGGCCAATTGGTTTGCTTGTTTGACACAAACAATCAGCCCTCAGTCAACTACATCTTTTGTGAGTGACTGAGGGTAAGTCACCTATATTCTACTTACAAAAATATTTACTCATATGACCTGTAGAATAACTGTACTGTTCTGCAGGTAAATCAATATATCAGTCAACTACATCTTTTGTGAGTGACTGAGGGAATAACCATACTGTTCTGCACCCACTAACTTCAACACTTCCACCTGTCCAACATGATGCAAGAAACACTCCCACTAAAACCAAATTGTCTGTCAAGGAACATGTGGAGCTCTTTCCTAAGCAGTAAGTGCCACTTACCATTCATTGCCAGAGGAAAGATCAGCATAATTGAGGTCAGGAGGACCAGCAGGGATGGCACCATCATAGACAGGAACAGTATCAGTATCAGCAATGTGGGCACAGTGAGTTGGAGGAGAAGGAGAGGGAGAGCCATAGCAGGGGTTCTTCATAACATGATCCTTGATACTGTATAGCATATCATAGATACAGGCAAAGGTACAATGACCTTTTCTACCACAGCAATGGCAACCATCAGAGTTGAGGTTGCACCAACAATTGCCTTTATTATTGATGAGGGAGTCACTAGACCTGGTGGAGTTTTGACCTCAAACTGCATTAGCTCCCTCTAGCTTAATTGTGACAGGGTCAGCAGCAGTGGAACTGGCAAGCATGACCTTGATCTTAGCAAGATCAGGTCCAGAGGACTGGGCAAGCATGTTGAGCCAAACAGCATAGAAGGAAATTGTTGAGATGCATGAGAAGGGCATTTTTGAACTTGGTATTGTCAATTGTAACACCCAATGCAGTGAGTTTTTTGCTTGGTGTACTGAAGAGCCTGAAAGTAGGTGGAAATAGGATGGTCAGGATTATGACAGATTCTGGTAAATTTCTGTTAGATGCCAGTGATCACTGTAAGCATCCAATATTCTAATCACTGGGAGTATTCATTAATTGTGTTGCATTCACCCTTAATATACATCTTATTTATATATATACACACTACTGAAACATGTACTCTTAGTCAAGTAAATACAATGACTGAGGATAAGTTACTTACATACCTAGATGACAATACCTCACTGAACCATACCTAGATTACATCACTCACCCATGTGTGCTAGGTACACTGGCTCAAAAAACTGCCCCAATGTTTGGCCTTTTTAGAAAGATCCATATGGTGTGCAACAATTACCTAAGCAAAAAATTGTAGAAAATCACATGACATACAACTGCATCCATAATGTATAGATCATGTGATTTGGACAAGAACTTGCTTATTAATAAATCAAACAAAATATTCAATCATTGGAGCAGTTTTTTGACCCACTCTAATTTATTCTAATTTTTATATCTAGTACTTGATATGGCCTCCATTTGCCTTTATAACTGCTTTGATCCTTCTAGGCATGCTCTCTATGAGGCTTTGACATACCTCTGGTGGTATTTCATTCCACTCCTTGACCACTCTCTCCCACAACTCATGCACTCTTTTAGAGGATACCTCATACTCCAAAAGTTTGCACTTGATGTCAACTCAGAGGTGTTCAATGGGATTGAGGTCAGGGAATTGGGCAGGCCAGGAGATCACAATGATGTTGTTATCAGAAAACCAGGTTCTTGCCTGTTTGGAGGTGTGTTTTAGGTCATTGTCCTGCTGAAAATATTATCCTTTCTCCTCCATTTCCAACTTCTCAAAGCTTTCCACCACTCCCTCATCCAAAATCTCACAATACTGTGCAGCATCCATCTTCCCCTGAACTTCAATGAGCTTCCATACTCCATTCAAACCCATGCAGCCCCATACCATTAAATTGTTTCCTCCTCCATGCTTAACAGTTGGTGTAGTGATGTGGTCAGATAGTGGTTCTCCTGGAATTTTCCACACATATACCTTCCCATCTGATCCAATCCAATTGATCTTTGTCTCATCACTCCACAAAACTCTTTTCCAATCCTCCACTGTCCAGTTTTCATGATACTGAGCAAACGTGAGTCAGTTTGCACAATGAGCAGCCTTGAGCATAGGAACTTTCTTCTTTGTTGCTGAGAAAAAACCTGCCTCCTTCAATGCATTCCTGACTGTCTGAGGATTGACAGGACTGGAGATGATAGAATTAATGAACTGTGTAGCTTGAACAGCATTATCCAGCTTCCCAATAGTAATTTGACAAATAATAGACTGTTTGTCACATGCTGTAAGCTTGGAAGGACAACCTCTAGGATGATTCTCTTTGTTGCTCTCTAGTTCTTTGCTGATCCTCCACACAGTGCTCTTTCCGAGGCCAGTTTTTGCTTGGATTTGACACTGAGAATATCCCTCATTAAAGAGAGAAGCAACAGAAGAGCGATTAACAGCAGAAACAGGTTGCATAATGGTGGTAGAGTGTCAAGAAGGTAATTGATTGAAGTTGAACATGTCAAATTAGTACAAACAAGGTCACATGACATTGTTTATACTTTCCACAAGGTGTTTCCATCTTCTACTGCTGAAAAGTATTGAGAAAATATGAAAATTAAAATGAGTCAAAAAACTGCCCCAACAATTGAATATTTTGTTTGATTTATTAATAAGCAAGTTCTTGTCCAAATCACATGATCTATACATCTCTATATATAATGGGGCAACTGTTTCATGAGAATTTGATTGCTTTATAATGGGGCAACCTAAAAGTTAGCTACAGCATTTCGGACTAAGCTGACTCAGCAATGACAAAGAAATTTCCTTATAGAGTAACACAAGCTATGTCCTGTGCCTTTGGCACAAGTACATAGCTCATTGGAGGCTCGCTCTCAAACTCCAACTGCATTCCAGCCCCAACCTCACAAGCTTGGTTAAGGCCTTGTCAGCCACCTCAATGCTTAATCCCAGCCCCAACCCTTGCAAGCTTGGTTAAGGCCTTGTGTTCAAAGCTCAATGCTTAATTCTAGCCCCAAGCTCGCTTAGGGCCTTTGTCAGCCACCTCAATGCTTAATCCCAGCCCCAACCTTGCAAGCTTAGTTAGGGCTTTGTGTTCAAAACTCAATGCTTAATTCTAGCCCCAACCTCATAAGCTTGGTTAGGGCCTTGTGTTCAAAACTCAATGCTTGATTCCAGCCTCAACCTTGCAAGCTTGGTTAGGACCTTATGTTCAAAATTCAATGCTTAATCTCAGCCCCAACCTCACAAGCTCAGTTAGGGCCTTGTGTTCAAAACTCAATGCTTAATCCTAGCCCCAACCTTGCAAGCTTGGTTGAGGCCTTGTGTTCAAAACTTGATTTTTAATCTTCAAAGCTCAAATTCATCAACTTAATGTTCTCTTATCATATAAAGAGGATATCAGACAGAAACTATATAAGCCAATACTGCAATGTCCTAATTTAAAAATACAAAGTCTAGCTAGATACATTAAAAGAGGTTAGTAATAAGATGTTATTATTTTCCAAAATATATACTTACATTTGTCCATTTGCCAATCATTATATTTGTCCATATTTTCATCATCAGATACTAAAATTTATAAAGATTAGTAATCAAAAGTGAGTTTATCTAAAGTGAGACTTACATTTGCAAACCATTCATGATTTCTTGATAGACTATATTTGCTGTTGTTCTTGTTGTATTTTCTGGTGGCAAAATCATCTTGATACGATTTCCAGATGTACATCTAGACAGTACCACATAAAGTTGTCCATGTGTAAACACAGGTGATCAAAAATCCAATCCAACTTGTTTGACTGATTGACCTTAGGATTTGTTGATAGTCATAGCAAAGGCTAATTGAACTAGGAATAGGCTGTAATGCTCTTGACAGAGCATTTCTGAGCTGCATCTGGCCTATAGGTACAATAGGTGCTTCTGGAATAGGAGGACCAAGAGGAGGAGGACCTGGCTGTTCTGCTGGTACAATAGGTGGCTAAACTATTTCTTGGATGGGAGAAATAAGAGCAGGATTATGTTGCTCTGCCACAATGGGTTGTTGGACAATGTCTGCCAATAAAGGATCCAGCTGTTCTGCAGGTATATGTGCAGCAGGATTATACTCAGGAAGTAGCTCTGCGGTATATTCTGCTGCCTAGGATCATCCATATACTCCAAATGATTTTGCATCAATTGGTCAAAGGCAGCATGAACATATTCCAAGTCATCCTCAGGAGGAATATCATTTGGAGGCTCTAGATCATTAAATTCCTCCAGATCAGCTTCATGTTCTTCCCTCCAACCTTGTAAAATTCTAGCAGCTCTGGCCTGATTCAAAGGGATATGTTCTGAATTGAGATCTACTGGCTGTTAAACTTTCTTAGTCCCAGTAGAAACTCTTTACAGTTAATTTTGACTGACCTCAGGCCTGATCTCCCTTCTTTCTCCCTGATGATGTCCATTATGTCTTAGTCTTTGTTGCTCTTTTAAAATTGCTACAGCTTGTAGCCTCTCCTGCTCTTGAGCTATTCTCAGCCCTTGCTGCTGTTCCAATACTTCCAGTGCTTGCTCTTGTCCTCTTTGGTTAGTTCTAAGGTAGTTTCTTCTTCTAGAAGCAGGAACAGGTAGAGGTGGGATCCTAGGCATGGGATTTTGTAAAGGAGCATCCCATCATTCAGGCAAATGTGTTTGTGGAATGGCCACATCTGGCTGAGCAGGCAAAGCTGGCATTATTCTAGCTGCCTGTGCAGGAGCAGGTAGAGGTGTCACTATTCTAGCTCTCTGTGCAGGAAGACCTCCTGAAACATTGATATTTCAGGCAACCTTCCACTGAAAATCAACTACCTACTACTCCTGACAGCCAAAGGAGACAGACTAGAAGTCATAGGAGACTTTAACAATTACAAATGACTGATCCTAATGATTGTCATGCAAACAGAAGAGCTGTGGAACTGATGGGATAAGACCTGGAAGTAATCATCAAGCTATATTGGCTAGTGCTTCTAGCTCTATAAGAAGGCCTATTAAGCAGCCTCTTGCTGCTGATGATCCATTTTCTATAGTCATTCCTGAAACTCATTTGCCTGAAGAATGGAATGCTCCATTACTAAATTCTGTGCTTAGAATGGTGCCACCACTACCTCTTTCTACAGAGCTAGAATAGTGACACCTCTACCTGCTCCTACATAGGAGGTGCCTGCTCAGCCAGCTATAGCTATTCCTGAAACTGTTTTGCCTGAAGGGTGGAATGTTTCTAGACAAAATTCTGTGCCAAGAATGAGAGCACCACTACTTCCTCCTGCATAGGAGGCTAGAATAATGCCAGCTTTGTCAAGACCTTGAGATTATCTACTTTGTATAAGAAGTCAATATTAAGGTTAGAACATTAATGCTTTAACTGAATATTGTGAAGCTAAGGCTGTAGTCAAGCATTAAGCTTTGATTACAAAGCCCTAACTGAGCACAGCAAATATATTGAATAGTCACTCAAGTTTCTGAGCTATAGGAGATCAATTCAAATTTTCTGCAGAGATTAATGTAAGTCTCACTGTAGATAGACTCACCTTTTAATACTAACCTTTATAAATTTCAGTATCAAATGATTGACAAATAGACAAGTGTAAGTGTAACTTTCAAAATAATAGCTTCTTATTGCTAACCTCTTTCTAATCTATCTAGCTAGACCCACTATTGTTAAATCAGGAAATTGTAGTATTTGCTCATATAGTTTCTGCCTAATAACCTTACATGATGAGGTTGATAAATCTAAGTTTTGGAAATGAATGCTCTAACTAAGAGCAGACAGGTTAGAGCTAGAAATAAGCCTAGAGTTTTAGAAAACAAAGGCCTAACTGAGCTTGCAAGGTTGGAGCTGGGATTAAGCATTGAGTTTTTAACACAAGGCCCTAACCAAGCTTGCAAGGCTGAGGCTGGGATTAAGCATTGAGGTGGCTGGCAAGGCCCTAACTGAGCTTGTGAGGTTGGGGCTGGAATTAAGCATTGAATTTTGAACACAAGGCCCTAACCAAGCTTGCAAGGTTGGAGCTGGAATTAAGCATTAATTTTTGAACATAAGGCCCTAACTGAGCTTGTGAGGTTGGGGCTGGGATTAAGCATTGAATTTTTAACACAAGGCCTTAACTGAGCTTGCAAGGTTGGGGCTGGAATTAAGCATTGAGGTGGCTGGCAAGGCCCTAACTGAGCTTGTGAGGTTGAGGCTGGAATTAAGCATTGAATTTTGAACACAAGGCCCTAACCAAGCTTGCAAGGTTGGAGCTGGAATTAAGCATTAATTTTTGAACATAAGGCCCTAACTGAGCTTGCGAGGTTGGGGCTGGGATTAAGCATTGAATTTTTAACACAAGGCCTTAACTGAGCTTGCAAGGTTGGGGCTGGAATTAAGCATTGAATTTTGAACACAAGGCCCTAACCAAGCTTGCGAGGTTGGGCTGGGATTAAGCATTGAGGTGGCTGACAAGGCCTTAACCAAGCTTGCAAGGATTTGGGGACGAGCCTCCAACAAGCTATGTACCTATACTGAAGGCACAGGATGTAGCTCGTCATTATAAAGCCAGGATGCAGTTGTATGTCATGTGATTTTCTATGATTTTTTTGCTTAGATAATTGTTGCACACCATGTGAATCTTTCCAAAAAGGCCCAACATTGGGGCAGTTTTTTGAGCCAGTGTAGATAGTGCTGGAGCAGGAGTCAAGTATAATCAGTATAGCTTAGAAAGACTATATGGCAACTGAGATTATACTTTCCAGCAACATCACCATTTGCAACAAATATCTAGACTTAGATGCTACTGTCCATATCTTGCCAAATGAATCCAATT
This sequence comes from Termitomyces sp. MG145, assembly GCA_003313055.1. Classification (NCBI taxonomy): domain Eukaryota; kingdom Fungi; phylum Basidiomycota; class Agaricomycetes; order Agaricales; family Lyophyllaceae; genus Termitomyces; species Termitomyces sp. MG145. The sequence continues at coordinate 27,791 of QGOB01000085.1, forward strand.
TTGCTTCTATAAAGCCTATAACACACAGACCTATTTGAGGCATTGGCAGATTAACAATCTTTGTGACTGCAACTGGAAAAATTTGTCTACACCTGGCGAATGATTCCTACCTGATGCTTGATGAGGCATTGCTCATTTCAAAGGCTACTGTAAGGCTACACTCAGTCAGCTCCATGGTAAAATGTCAAACATCTTTACAATATTTAGTGATACAAATGCAATCTTATTCAAGGAAACTACAAAAGAATTAATTCCAAATAGAACACTACTGGCAAAGGATCTCTATGTAGTAACTAAGTGATGGGGTATTTATATTAGTAAAAGTAAAGTGACATAAAAAGAGTAGTTGCTAAATAGGTAAAGGAGGCCACTGTCTTAGCAGCTGATTTGAATAGGTAGAGAAACACATGCCAAGGGAGACCATTATTGAATAAAAAAACTGGTCAAGAATATAAATGATGAATAATCCTAATCAGACTTGTACAATCTTCAAAGTCATGGGGGCTGCTAACCATGTCAGCTAAGGCAGCCATGAAAAGTAGTGTCATCCAAAGTCAATCCAGTTGTTAAGATGTTTGTCAGTAGCATTTACTGTTATTAAGGGATTTGATCTCTGACCATATAAGCAAAAGTTGGATCAGATTAGATAAAGTCAGATCTATTGGTATTGTTAGAGATCTTAAAGTTATTGTTATCTTGCTGTCAGTGTCAGATGAGTCTTATTATCCTCCCCTGTCATGACCCTGCCATCTCCGGACCCCCTACGCTGCCCCAACCCCAACACACACCCCCCCACACCCCGGCACACCTCCGGGGCCACTAACGACCCCACAATGCTGCATCGGCAACACCCACAGCCATCTCTGGACAAACCCCTGGACATCACCAAACTCCGGCATCTCGGCGGACACGTCACCCCAAAGCTTCCCTGTCACTGGGCACATCTGGACCATGGCCATCACATAACATTCTGCAACATTCCTCCTGTGAACCGTCAGCACGTCACCGGGCTACCTGCTTCTGTGGCATCGACGAACGCCACCCCTATGTACCATAACCACCGACCCGCCCAATGCAAGACCGCTGTGACCCGCACCAATACACCCCGACAGCTGTCACGACCCCGGGGCTGAGAACCTGCCCCAGGACCTAACTGGAGGATAATCAGATGTTACGGTCCCAGGCCAGAACCCTGCTGGGTACTTAGCAGAGGGATAGTACATAAACCATAGGGTAGCATACGAGTCGAGTAGTCTTAATATTAACTGTAGTTCTCTGTATTTCTGTGTCTCTGTTTCTGTCTCTGTCTCTATCTCAATCTCAATCTATTCTCTTGCCTCCCTCTCTCTCTCTCCTCTCTCTTGTCTTGCCTCTCGTCTCTCGTCTCTCGTCTCTCGTTTCTTGTCTCTTGTCTCTCGTCTCTGTGCCTCGTTTCCATTCCGTGACTCGTTTCTCCGTTCCGTTTCTCTTCTCCATTTCCTTACCTACTGTTCCATATCTCTTTCTCCCTCCATCCCGGTCTCTTAGCCAACCCACCCTCCACCCACTCCGTACCTACTCCTACTGTTCCTGAACCCACTCCCATTCCCCGATCTGTACCATCCCCCTTGCTCCCTGTTTCCCCTTTGTTACGTCCCTACCCTGCCCCTGCACTTGTGCTCCTCTACCCAGAGCACCTTCGACCCTGCGCATGTCACTACTCATACCCCGGAGCATCCGGACTTCACTCTGGACACTCGTAGCTGTACCGGAGCTTCCGCAAAGCCCCAGACCTGTACTTAGCCTCCCGAGCTCACCTAGTAAGGACTCGCCAGTGTAGCTGAGCCCCCATTGTCAGCAGGACCTGACATTCCCTTGACTAAAATTCTGACTGTCCTCAGTCAAAAAGAAAAATCTGCCAAATCTCATGACTGTTAGGTGTGGTCCATGCATAGCTGGTCCATGCACCATTCTGAGACCTATAAGTAGTTCTTAACACATTGCTTGACTTCTTCATTCCTCATCTTCTTCTGGGCTTTCCTCTTTTACACCTAGCAAGTACATGCATAGCACATGAAGGGCTTTATACATATCATATAGCTCTAACTTAGGCTGACTGAAGCAGGCTTCTCATTTGTTAAGCATTATAAAGCCAAATCAATTATAGCAATGCTGCTTCCAGTTGTCACTAGTGCACTGACAAAGGTAGTAGCCAGCCATTATGTATGATATATCAACTGCAAGTTTTACAGGGTCAGCAGAGTTGTAATCAATAGGAACAAGGAAGCTTAGCATCTTGCAAGGCCTTAACAAGGTCTTTCTAAGCATTAATCTAGTCAGGTTCAAATTCAAAGGAAACTCCAGTGTGAGTGAGCTTTGTTAAATAGTGAGCCTGATGAACAAAGTTCTTAACAAACATGTGTAAGATGCCAACAGTTCCTAGGAAGGCACCAACTTCTGTTAACATTTGACAAGAGCCTCAGCATTTGAGTAATGCTAAACAACTTTTGTCTGGGATGCAACTGTTAAGAGTGCAAACATATCCTAGTATCTTAAAGGTGGTGGCACAAAGCACTAGTTTGTCACCAGAAAATGTTTCACTACTATTCTTCATGCATTGGAGAACTTGATTGAGGAGCTCAAAGAACTTCCATAATGTCCCTGCCCCTGATGACCAACAATGTGGACAACAAGAGAGTTGGGAAGCTCAAGCACACATTTGTAATGAGGGGTCTTTCCATCTCTAGGGGGCAAGTCCTGAGCTTGAGGGATGGCCAGGGAAGCATTAGAGTTAGGGCGCGCTACCCATATAGGAATATGAGAGAGGGGTGCAATAGAGGATTTTTTCATTGAGGTGAGGGGAGGATGGGCAGAGGGAGCCAGGGACACTGTACTTCGCTTCTCAGCGGTTCGAACACCAGGAACAACATGCCCAGATTCCAGTACCGATGGCGGAAAGAGACAGCTGTAACTGCTGCATAGTAGAATACCAATCAACGGTCCAGTGAGGTGTAACCTGAGGATCAAGGGCATGGCACTGCCAAAAGGTGGAACAGGGTTAAACAGAATAGGAGGGTCCAACGAACAAGAGTCTTTTGACATAGGGGGAGAACCATAAACTAGCTGAGACTTATCCCAAACTAGGTCGGAGGTAGGATGGGGGTTGCAGGCTAGAGAGGCAGGCAACAAGGAGATCAATCAACCTGTAAGGGGATGCTCATGATGTGGGATACTCCTCACAAGGTGAGGCCGGAATCAAGGGTCAGGGCAAGCAAGAGCAGTAGCGAGCAAGCCAAACAGCAGGCAGGCAGAGGCAGCAGGCAAGCAAACACAAGAGACAGTGCAAGTGAGCAAGAAAAACACTAGGGGAACAGACAGTTGGTCAATGGATAGGCCTGGAGACACTGTTATTGATCAATCTGAGGATATTCTATCCTGCAGACCAGCTTATATACTACATTGGTGGCTATGCTATGACTAATGCTATATGTGATAAGTGGGCCCCAGTATATCAGCAAGATTACTCAATCAATACATCAAAGGGAATAGAAGTCTGATGACTCAGCCAAATTGACTAATGATGATGGGAGGGAGCAGGGGCCAGGCCCTGAGAGTCAGTCTGTAAACTAGAAAAGTGTAATATGTATGACTAACCCAGAACTAGAGTTGGAGATCATGGAATGCAATCGTCCCCTTACATAATCTGCCATTTGCAAAGATAATCAAAAGATTGGATCCAAATCAGTTTGCTCATATCTAGGGGTATGAAGATGATCCAGCTGGGATGTGGGTGAGGTTGAAGGAGTTCCATATAGCATATAATCTGGAGAGCCTAGTTGTGCTATGGGAAACATTTGCAAAGCTTTCACCTGACACAACACTTGTAAGCATATTGAAGACTTGTGCATGCTCACTAACAAGCTCAAGAGCCTTGGTGATCCCACATACAATGTACCTTGTGTTACTTAATTCATTCAGCATTCACACTCTAAACACTTGTCAGACACCTAGGATGGCATACAGAAGGTAAAGCAACTATACCATATGAGTATATTGGCAAATTGGTGGTATATCTATACAAAGGTTACCATTCACCATGAGATATATTAGCAAATTAGTGGCATATCTATAGAATACAAAGGTTAGCTTAACATGGGTTGAGAGGTAAAAGTGGTAGAAACCACTGAGTAGTAGAAACCACTGAACTGATGACCCCCAATATGCCCCACTTCTCCAACCTTGATACAACAAGCAATACCAAGTGAATCTCCTTGCATAAGGCACGCCACTTCCCCTTATAAAGCCCTCAATACTGTACCTCCCGTCTTCCCACAGCGACAATCTCGAGCACCATGAGTGCAAACATACAGATGAATCTCATCCAAGGTTCTAGACGCTGGAGGTCCTTCAGTTGTGTGTTTCTTCAGCACCTCTGCGACCTCTTCCATGTGATCTGTGTTAGGCTCCAGAACCTCTAGCCCTTCCATAGTCAAAAATGCGATCAACGCTGGCCCATTACCAATCAATTCTGGAGGGCACAGCTATGAAAAATTGATGGTACCACCCCATTTCATCACTTTGAGCTGCAAATCCCGTTGAGGAGTTGTAAAGAGTCATGCTAGGAATGAGGAAGGTGCTTCAATTGACTTGCACCTCGAGAGCGGCTGGGTGGTCGGAGAGAGGTCAAGTTTGATCGGGGCCCCGATTAGTCACATCACATGATCTTACAAATTGCAATCGCGCATTTGAAGTGACGTCGGGGGTGACTCGGGCAGGCAGCGGGCGGGACCATGGATTCGTATAAAAGACGACGCTCCGATACTCAGTCTGTCACTTACCTCCCCTCCCACATTCATTGTTTCCATTGTCTAGACAATTGTTGCATATTCGGCCGCGGACGCGACGCGTCAAGGACCCCGAAAGCAGTCTTTGCCCCGGTGCTAGCTGGCCTCGTTTTACGCTTTCTGTTTGTACCATGATTATGGATACAAGACTTTAGACATTTCTTCCGCCTTTGTGTAGTTCCAATTCTGCTCAAAAGCGATCCTAACTCGGAAATTTTACATTTTCTGCCTATTTACGTCTCATGGAAGCATGGTCGACCGGCTCAAACATGCACTCCGAAGAGTTATCTGCTACTTGATAGACGATCTCTGGTGCTGACCCATCCACTCATCACACAAGAGGCATATATCGGTATGCATAACTCGTGGTATACCGAAGTTTTTGCCCTCACTGTGCGCATATACTCAAGTTAAACCTTGGCACAATACACCATCCTCTATCGTGCCGACAAACCCCGGGAAGAAGAATTTGTAAAGACTTCGTGTTCACGGACTTGCGTAGTCGGTCCTTTTGTCATACATTCACATTATCAAGTCGCCGAGTGTGAAACTAGCCTTTTGTGTGCTTGTGTCTGTCCACTCCTTCTTGTTTTAGATTTGACTGCGGCCATGCCCGTTGCGCACTAAACTGCAAGTCCCGGGCCGTGATTTCAGTATGTACTACGCGGCGCTTACACTCCGGCCATCTCGGAAGCTCTGAGTACAAAACTATATACATGCAGCTGTTTTCCTTCCTGCGTCGTCGTCGGAGATTCAGTTGTGGTGACGTCGGCTTCAAGACGGCCGTGTTCTCTCAGGCTGGATATCTCAATCCAGACATACATGGTAATTCAGGTTAGATAGGCGATTGAGCGCCGTCAATGCCTTCACAGCGTTCACCTATGCTGTGTATATGCCTGATCAGATATCTTCGATGACGTGCAGGCGCAGACCACGCATGGGACGAACACTGCCTCTGAAGCGCCGGTTGGGATTTGTTGGCGGACGCCGTGAATCCCAAGGAACGCTCGGACGATGAACTCAGAAACGGAAAATTTCTGGCCTTGTTATCGCTCCTTCCGGAGATTCTGCTTACTACTGGACATCGGAAGATCATTATCGGTTTAGCTTCCAAGATTCCCATCAGCTGACTAAAGTAACCCTTGCCCTTGCCCATGCCCTTTGCCCTCCTGAAAGTGAGAGTTCGGAGAGTGATATCGGTCATCTGACACTGATCAACGCGCAGCTCGTGGCAACAACGCTGCGGCTACAGATGACCGCGGCACGTTCTCAGTGGGCGCGGATAATGAATTTGCACGCGTGGAGGGGCCCGCCGCTATGTTCGGGACTGATTGGTCATCTTCTTAGGTTCCAGATTAGGAAAATGACTCGTCCAGACTCGCGCTGAGAAACACTTGCTCGCATGTCTGGAGTGAATTTTCAAATAGGAGTTGTTCAGGTGGTTGAGTGGAACATATTGTGGATGACTTCTAGCGTGAGCTGCAACAGCCTTGCACTGCTGTTTTCAGTGGAAGAGCGTCATCTTGTTCCGAACAGGGCGGACGTATCTCCGACGGCGGGGCCGGCTGAGTTTCAAAACGGCAGTGTCTTGTGATTATAAGGATCGAGTCAGAGGACGCAATTTTTCGTCCTCCTACCTCAACCCACCACCGAGTCGGGCGATCGCTCCAAGCTTGGTATCTCTTTGCACCCCCGACACTATCTGTGAGTTACCATTTCAGTGCATTTTGTATCTCTCCCCCGCCTACAACGCCTTGGTGTGGCACTGCTCTCCAATTACATTTTTTCTTGCCGTGATCTTACAACAAGACACGATGTCATCATCGCAAAGCTCTTATGCGGAGAGTTCAACGCACGTGCCACTTTGTGACCATGAGAGTGACTCGCAGTCCCCAATATGGGCTATGAGCGATATCGCCTCCGGGCGCCATCTAACCCATCCCAGGCGGGAGGATCCTTGGCCTACTCAATCAGAACTGACAAAGTCGCCTGATTTCAGAATCTTGCGGCGCTCGCCCGAGTTGCCTTCTCAACAGTCTCCAACCTCAACCTCAATCCAACCAGCCATTTCAGCCTTGTACAACACTCGAAACATCATCAGATATAGCCACGATGTTCCGCCAGTTGTGAATACCTCGGCTTACCTGTCGTCTCCCGTCACTCGTACAGATGCTTTCTCGCACTACCTTGGACCTTCGGTTTCAAGTTCCTCAGCACCCCTTAACAATGTCTTAACTCATCGTCGACAACGTCCGCGGACGTCAAATCAGGTTTTTACCGCTCCTCATGGCAAGATAGCCCCTCATGGAATTCCCAAGAGTTTACCACCTGCACCATCTACAGCACCTCGTCGTACTCAATTAGAAGAATCAGCACTTCCCGACTTCACCGCTCTGTTGAAGAACTACCAGAACATGTTAGCCCAAAAACCCACCGATAACGCTATGGAAGCCGACACCGCCACACCTGTCGTACCTATTCAAAACCCGAACTTTGGTCCGGCGGATATGCAGAGCATCTTGGACGTGATCACAGGTGAATTCATCATTCTTACTGCTGACGACGACGACGATCAGTTATCTAACATATCTTCAGCGTCGTCAAGCAGCTCAATGCCCCCACCTCCCACACCACAGACTCCAGAGTTGTGGTCGTCGCCGGCGTGGTCGGATGCGAACGACTTCTTCTCTCCGGACACCGAATTCCTTAATACTCCCCTTTTCGAAGATAGCAACGATGATATGCTCACGGGCATGTTCAACGATGGAGATCTTGAAAGTGGCACTCTTTTCCCAACCATGGAAGAATGCTCAGGCCCCTATGAGAAAGCTGCTCAGCCTGTCACACCCACTCTTCCCGACAACCTTATCGTCATGACCCCTGAATCTCCTGTCCTCCACGACTTCAGTACCACCGTCGATCCCTCATCACTGTATCCCTCTCCTCGCTTCCATACCGATCTCTCCTCTTTCTCTTCGTCGAGTTCAGCGGTCCCTATTCAGGACTTGGTTGTCTCAGCCGCTCCCGTAGTCGCCCAGGAGACCACTTCCTCTCGACGGAAGTCCACTGCTACTGGTACCCGTAAAGGTGTGACGCCTGAGGCGCTGGTCCCCGTCGACGCTCCCACTCAACCGCGAAAGTACGTCTTGCCTTCGGTGACGTCGAGGAAGGAGTTGCCTTCGATCTTTGCCAGAAAACGCTCGAGGTCTACAGCCTTTGGCGAGGAGGAAGAAGAGTTCAATGAGGCGCCACCTGGTCCTGACGCGAGTGAAAGGGAACAAATCGAGTACAAGCGTCGTCAGAATACCGTTGCTGCTCGTCGAAGCCGTAAGAGGAAGCTTGAGTACCAGCGCAACCTCGAGGCGAACGTTGAGCATTTGACGAGGGAACGAGATGTCTGGAGGACACGCGCGATGTTGTTGCAAGATATGCTTCGTGCCCATGGCGTTTCCTTCTCCCCTTTCTCGGATGTCATCGACGAAGATTAAAATAAAAGCCTTGCTAATCTGCGTTTTCGGCATATATCCCCCCTTTTTTCCTTTTGTCCTACTGAAATGTTTTTTATCCCATCTCGTATTCATCTATCTGACTTGGGCATAGTTGTCATCTCATTGCCCTTCTACGTCTGGACTCTCGGTTTTTCAACGCTCACACTTCGGTGCTCCTTCACTTATGCTATTATATCCATCACCACTATTCCCCAGAGTATCTCTTAGTGACGCTCTATTCTATCTGACATGAGCACCGTCGTACCCAATCATCTCCACCCAACTTCGTATCGCTTTAATCTCCCAGAATCATATATCGTATCTACCTGATGCTGTTCCGTTTGCTAGCTTGTACGCACACCAGAACGACCGAATTCAAATCAAAAAGACTTGTAATAGTTGTAAATAAGCAGTCCTTGGATTTTATACCTATTGAGAAGGTATATCGTGTCCAAACAAATGTTTGAACAAGGCCAATGCCGAAAAGAGATAGCTAGTCCTGTACACAGGAGAACTAGCTAGCTAGACTCTCCTTGTGACAACGATTTTCCCTCCCAGGTACAATACAATCATACGTCCATTCAATCAAGTCATTGACAGCGATCTACCACTAGCTACACAGTTTGAAGTCGGCCTCCCAGGTATTATACCTATACACGAAGTGATACCGGGATGATACGAGAGGCGCGAACATTGTTTCCATAAAATCATCAGCACGTCATGCGGAGACATTCCTTGAATATATCGAGAAATTAGTGTGGACGAATCCGTGCGTTCACAGACAGTACAGACAGACAGACAGTTGTAGTTCTCTCCTTCAGTTTATTCGGTGTTTTTATCTTTAAAAGTTCCACGAATGCGTCTATAGGCGTCGTTTCGGACATGATATCGCCAGGATATTGATCAAGTGGGAAAATCTCCTCTGGTTGTCGGAGCCGATCCATACATACAAGGACCAAGGCAGGTCATGTTTCGAAATAAGAACCGTGTCGAATCCTTCTCTCAGGGCACTTCTGTTGCATTGCGTCTCTCTCCAACACTTTGTACGAAATTGCAGAATTTTTGATCAGTACTTTGCGTTCTTACTTTCGGTCGCATAAATCCGACGCGACATGGTTCGAGATGCTCACTAGCTGCCGCAACATGCTGGGGAGTAGTACGTACTTACAACCGCTGTAGTTTCAGCATCTTCGTATCTCATCAACTTGGCTATAGGCGTCTTGCATATGACGAGCAACTCCTGACAGCTCAGATTTCAAGTTATGGGTGTGCTTCTCCATAACTCGATTTGTCTGGCAGATATATTCAGCCCTTTTCTGTAGGCTCGTATACCACATGGAGGATCTCTGTCACTAGTTTCCGTCTCAGTGGAAGTGGAAAAGCTTCAACTCTCAATATTCTCGGCGGAGGGTGTGGCACAGAATGCGCTGAACAAATTGCGCACTAAATTTTGCACTATGTCTGTTGTAGGACTCTATTTCTGCTAACTGCATCGTCTTCTCAAATACGGAATACGCCAGTGGATGATTGGAACTCCTAGCTATTCGATGAAGCTATCTGCAAGTGCTCAAAGTTGGCCGAATTTTCTCCACGGCAAAACAGGAGCCGCTGCAGTACTTGCGCTCACGATCTTCCCTCCGAAATTCATCTTACAAAGTAGCCGTTTTCATTATTCGGGATATCATGACATCTATTAGCTGAGGCAATGACGTCTTATTATGCGCCTCCTTTTCCCTTTCTCTAGATATTATGGAGGAATTATTGATGACACAAGTTTTACAAGGAAGGTTTACAAAGAAACTTGGCCAATGAAAATTCATGTACACAACAGAGCGCTGGTGATACTCCCAATGACATTTCCCGCGATATGATAACTCCAAGTCATTCTCGAGTATGCAGTTCTTCAATCTCAACCTGCTTGTATGGGCCGTTGCAAGCACGGCATGAAAGGTCTAACTGCTTACCCATAATAAATTATGATAATTATCTAGGTAGTTGCATAGTATCACATATCTAGAATGCATTGGCATGTTCATAATATTCATTACACAAAATATTGGGAATCAAACCTTTACATATAATGCAATGCTGGTCTGTTTGCCTCTTCACTCTCTAAGGTCTTGCCTTCCACCAAAATGGAAGAGTTCATGAAACAGCATGTAAAATGGCAACTGACAAAATATATGACGCCTCTATATACCTACAGTTTTCCGGCCCATACATATATTGGTATGTATGTATGTTGATGTATCTATTGATTGGCAGGTCAATAAAAGCTATGATAGGTGGTACATCCACTATACCAATCTTTTTGCTACTAATCTGAAGCACATACATGGCACCTAGTTGTAAGGAATTTCAAATCTTTTATATGGTGCTGAATGGATTATTTTGTTTCATGAAGTAAAGCTACTAGTTTGACAGGTCTTGCATACATGATCACTTCTTGTAATAGCATGACCACGAGGACATATCTGGGTTAAAGAATATACATCCTTACTGCATGATATCGAGAGGTTCTGACCTGCTGACATGGAATTTGTTAGAACCCTATAATGAGTGTCCCACAGTTTAATATGACTGACGAATATGTAAGTTGATCCTCAGTTCAATGATAATTGACTAAATTGACTACCTGACGAATATGTAAGTTGATCTGTACAGGTAGTTATGTCAGTACTGTCATATGGTATGTGTATGTATAAAGGCTCACCCTCAGTTCAATGATAATTGACTGAGGGCTCGTATCTGTATGGGGTGGTTTATATACGTTATGTGCACAATGGATGTCCTTTGGCCAGGGCCACGTTCACTTAGGGCACAATATTGTGACGGCATGAAGAGTAAAAAAAAGGTGGCCAGTATTGATCAATAACGTCGATTAGTTGCCGGTGTCAATAGCATGCCAACAGAATTCACTGTCAATGAATCCTTGGGTTTCCAAACTATGGATTCGGACATTGCCTCGGTTCAAATTTATTGCATCTGTTGTGCCACTCTAAAATTAATTCAAATTTATTCGAGACAAAGTTTGTCTTGCCTGGTGAAGCTTGTTGAGTTAAAAAAGTGTCTTTTCACAAAGCCAATGAGAACAAACCGAAGTTGCGACGGTCACATGAACTGACAGACCTAGAGAAGGAGTGAATGGACAAGTTTTCTTCAGGGAACTTCCATGACAATCTCCTCCCTCTAGGTAAATCTCAATTCATAATTTATCAACTATAAAGAAGCTGTTATCTACTGATTGGTTTATGCTGCTGTCTGTCTGGGATGAACTTGACATCCCTCACAAGGAGAGAAAGCAGCTGCCCAGCTCTCCACTCACCATTATTGGAATCCTAGTGGAAATAACAATGACACTACCAGACCAGAAAAAGGCTGACCTTGTAGCAGAAATGCATTGATATGCATCATCCCCAAAGGAGAAATCTGTTGAAGACAGGCAAAACACAGGGGATTGAATAGTCACTAAAGCTGAAGTACAAAGTCAGAAACCGAGTTGTCTTGAATATGAGTAAAATACACACCTGAAGTCCAAAGTCAGAAACTGAGGACTCCAGGTAAAACTAACTACCTTATATACTAAAAGTGTGTGAATGAATCAAGTAATCAAAGTGACAGATGAATGGAATGGAAGTTGTCAATAGTGACAGCAAGCTGGAATGGAATCAAGCTGGAGTGACAGAATAGAAGCAAGATGGAATGAAAGCAAGAGAAGTGAAACTGGATTGTAATTGTACCATTAGAGATGGCATGGTGGTGAACTCTGGAAATGTATGAAGCATTTTTGACAAAATCATGATATTTTACAAAGTGAGCCTAGCAACAACTTGTGGGGTGGGTCAAGTGGGGACTGGATGTTTTCCCTTTGACCTCTCTAGTGTCTATTCAAAATCAACAGAACAGGAGACCTCCCCCACACAAGAATCTGGTCAAACAACACAATAAAATTTGAGCTGACCATATTGAACATTTGTTGGCACCCAGTGCCAACGTGGCCACAAACTGACCACCGATACACTGTCAACCCTGACCAATACTGTCACTTGCATTGTCAAGCTCTCCATTGTCCATATCACCAATCCTTTATTTATCATGTATGCTCCTGACTCAGGGACCATCCATTGTTACATATAGATATAAATATGACACGTAGACCAACATACCCTCAGTCAATTGACAATTGAACTGAGGGTAAGTGGACTTACACACACCAATAGAAACATGCTAACATAACTACCATAGATTAAGCTTACACTTGTATCAGGTAGTTATGAACCTAGTCAATTGACAATTGAACTGAGGATTAAGCTTACACTTGTATCAGATCACATTAAGCTGTGGGATGCTTGTTATAGGGTTCTAACAGGTTATGGGACATTGCTGACTGTAGACTACACTCATATTAAGCCACTGAAGGAACCCTATATCAATCACCCCAACCTCTTCACATATCACACTCTTGGCAAACTTGGGCCCTGCAGGCACCAAATCATATCAAAACTGCTGTACATGTCCTTATTGTACCTGCATCAAGAACAAAGACATCCCCCTGTCTACCCTATGGTCATAGGATCCATCTCCATCAGCCCACCAATTTCCCTGTGCACACATGATGAGCACTGATGCCACCTATCCTTGCATCTGGCCAGCCAAGCTCAATGCTCACTGGCCCTCCTTGGAACCTCCCTTTATTGTGCAATGGGAGAGTTCTCAAAACAGTCTGTAAAGCTCGAGATTTTCCTGCAACAGAGCAGACTGGACTGGTACATCTTTACCTCAGAGAAGAATCCCAATTGCCTGATCACCAGCCCTGACCAAAGCAATGAACTGAACACTTATGCTAACTGGGTGGCCAACAATGACCTCATCATTGGTGTCATTTGTGCAGCAATCTCTGAAGTGGAGCAGGAGGGGTTGGAGACCAATGGCACAGCTAAGGAATGTTATGATGCTCTGAAAGCTAGGACACAGCACAAAGGACCAGTGAAACAGGTAGCCCTGATTAGAGAAGCTCTGTCAACCTATGCACCCATTGCCAAACCTATTGATACCACTGCCAGGAAGATCTGCAAGCTAATTGACCATGCTTTTTCCATTGGCACCATTGACAAAGACCTTTTGAAGTGCATTGCACTACTTAACTGTATCAATGATAAGTCATTCAAATCTATTCAAATGCAAGTCTCACAAGGCCTTGCCAACTCCACAAAAAATGTGCCCTACACCTCCTCACAGATTTGCAAACTGTTTCAAACCATGGACAGTCTCACTATGCTTGCCAAGAATTCCACTGACACAGCTCTGACTGCTTGCACTTCCAGGAATAATTTGGGCCATAATCATGGGCCTGGTTTTCCCTGCTGCAGCATATGTCATGCCCTTGAAGTGTCCTGCCACAGACACACCAAAGAGTGGTGTATTTGCACTGGTGGTGGGATGGCTGGTAAGACTATAGATGAGTCTAAAGCCACATACCATGCTGCATGAGGAGAAGACACTAAGGGAGCTAAATCAAACAACAATGTCAAAAATGGAATTGCTGTCAAAGGCCTTGATGGCCAAGCCTACATCATAGATGTCACTCACCTCCAGAAAATCCAACTTGAATCAAAGCTTACCAACTTTGCCAGAATTGCTGATTCAGACAACAAGACCACTGAGTACTTTGAGTACCAAGGTTTTATGGCCATGGACAACAATGACAATGATCCAAGGGCAAATATAAACTGGGACACACATACCATCCCAGCCATTCCACAAAACCATCTTAGCCATCACAGCTGTTGTCCCTACCAACCCAGCTAGTAACACATGCATTGTTTTGCTAGTAGAGAAACCATTTTACATGGATTCTGGTGCTACAGTACATATCTCCCCCTGTGCATCTGACTTTGTCTCATTATGCTCCATACCACCATGATCAGTAAAAGGGGTTGGTGGAATGTCCATCCAGGCAGTTGGCATAGGATAGATTAGACTGCAAGTGCAGAACCAAACAGAAATCTATCTGGAAAATGCCCTTTACATCCTAAATTCAATGGTCTGGCTCATCTCAATATCTGCACTCACCATAGGTATGCAGGCTGTAGTTACCTTCAGCCAAACAGGTGTGACCATCCTCAATGCAAATAGCGGCACACTCCTTGCTGCAGGTCCTCTCATCCTGAGTCAATGACTGTACATGTTAGAACTGCAAGACATGCTTACTGAACATGCTCTAACTGCTGCACAGCCTCCTGTCAAACTTGACACTTGGCACTAGTGCCTTGGACATGCAAACTACCAGGTCATTGCCACCATGGCATGTGCAGTGATGTGCTGACTTGCCATCTAGCTGCTGTGCAGGAAACAACCAAAAAGACCAGCCAGATAGGGTAGTCAGCAAGTAGTAGCATTACATGTGTTAGGGGAGTCAAGCAAAGTCCCAGAAACCCAGTAAGGAGGTGTGAGGTCAGAGTTGGTAAGGAAGTGGAAGTAAATGGTAAGAAGTAATGGTATGGCTGTTAGTGTCGCTACCAAATCGCAGTGGTGAGGGATCTGTGAGTTAAGACCCAGAAGGTCATTAAGTGGTGAAGGTGGAGTTAATAGGAATATACAAGTTGCTAGCCATAGGTGCTAGTGTTAAAGAAGGCTTGACTAGGGCACCTGTATGGTGCTTAACAAAGGCAAAACAAGGGGTGCCTGTATGATGCTTAACAAAGGTGACAAGTGTTAAGTTTAACAATACCATTAAGCTTAGAGACGAGTGAGAGGAGACTGGACTAGGTAAACCCAGATCAGTCAGTAGCAAAGTAAGAGCAAAAAGATATCTGAAGTGTAGTCTGAAATGGGGACTAGACTCTAGTACAATTTGATGATGATTAGCTACTGACAGGGCAGTATTTATAGGTAAGTAAGGTAGCAAAAGGGGAAACCAGTAAGAGATAGTAAGTGTAGCAGTCACATGTGATAACACATGACAGGAGCCACTATTGAATAGGAAAATTGTAAGTAATATGAGAAAATTGTAAGTAGATTGACAAGTAAGTATTAATGGTGTTGCTAAGCAACTTAGCAATGTCATTAAGGTATCTTTTAGCTCTTCTCAGAACTGTCTTTTGATGAACAGTTCTTCTTCCAGCACCCATCCAAAGATCTGATGACCTCTGCAGGCACAAAGACGAGGAAGGACTGGGAAGAAGGTTTGAGTTGGCAGGGAAGAGCCCCCAGTAACGCTGGAGCAGAGTCGCCTGCATTACCGCAAACTCCCAAGACCCCAAGATGTGGGACTGCGATGAGAATGATGACCATTCCAAAGGTAAGCTTTAATGGTTGCTCTTTGGTTAATGGCTGAATGTTAACAATGCTTGTTAGCAAAAGTCAACAAAGGGCAAGGAGAAAGCAATCAAAGGCAAAGAGGATGATGACAAATTGGTAAGTGACTGACTCAGGCAGTATTGTAATGGTTGTAGCTAACAGTTCTTGCAGAGTCCAAGGAAGGGAAAGAGGAAAGCCAAGGCACATAGCAACAGCAAGGGCGACAACAAAGTGAGTTCCTTCTGCCTGTTTACAGGTTTTACCCGACTCACAGCTCCTTTGTTTGCAGTTCATGCCTCTCATGTCTTTTGATGACTGGGAGGTGAAGAGGCTGTTGTGGATGCACCTGCTATCAACAGTTCTGGATACAGGAATGGGCATAGGTGAGCAAGTTGGCAAGAAGGAGAGGAAGTTGGCAGCCTCTGCTATGAGGGTGGCATTTTGGGAGCGAGTTGGCATGGTAAGGATTTCTCTTTTGGCCTTTCACAATTCCTTGCAAACAGTTGTGGACAGTGCGACAGTTGCTGGGCCCTGAATGACCTACAAGGCTGCTGTTACTTCACTGGCACCCTCCCTTGCTTCCATTGTAATGAAGCAAGTAAGGGCTGTTTGGCCCATGGGCAATCATCTCGAGGCAGGTGCAGAGGTCATAAGAGGAAGAAGGTGGAGGATGCCATCCTAGTAAAGGTGGCCCATCAGTATCTAGAGAGTCAGCAGGAAGTAGCGGCAGGTGGCAGGGTTCCTGCCATTAAGAAGACAATGCTCCTCCTGCCTACAAGGTAGGAGGGGCCAGAAGCAAAAGGGGAGGACAAGGAAAAGGGGCCAGTAAGGAGCAGGGGCCCCAAGAGTCAGTCAGTAGTGGAGTCAAGCAAAGATGAAGTGCCAATGCCTGCTAGAGGAACTAAATGCTGCCAGGTGAAGTTGGACAAGGAAGAGGGCTCCACCAATGGGTTGCAAGAAGTGACTCCACCCAAAGAGAGGGCAGTGGTGGCCACAGCCATCGAGAGGAGCTTGGGTGGCAAGGAGGTTCCAGAAGAGGCAGAGCCAGTAGTGGAGCCCAGCGGCACTCAGTAAGCAACTGCTTCTTTGTTTTGGGCTGCAGCTAATGGTCGGTCTTGTTAACAACAGGCTGGTAGAGATGGAGACACCTGAGGTGGAGATGGGAGACAAGATGGGAGATAGGGAAGTGAAGGATCTGTTAAGTCACCTTCCTTAGTGGTTGATCAGTAGCGCTAACAAAATTTGCTAGGTGGAGAGATTCAGGGCTCCTCCTTGACCAACCATCAAGGAGGAGGAAATCCAGTGGCTGAGGGAGGACCTACTGGTCCCATTTCCATTCGATCCTCATGGCAACTTGGCACAGTATTGGGTGAGGGTGGCAGAGGTCAGTTGCTTAATGGGGAGGGAGATGGTGGTGGCAGAGAACAACTTGCGGGCAGTGCAAGCTCATTTTCATTTGTTGGCAAGGGTGCAGGACACCTTATTGCACTATCAGAATGACTGTGATGCCTTCATTGCATGACAGTCCAAGGTGGGGGTGATGGAGAAGTACTGGGGGAAGTTGGGGGATGGGAAGCTGCCTTTGGACAATGACCTTCCTCTCACCATGCCCTAAAAATTTTTATTTTAGTCTTTGTATCATTATTGCAGACTGACCCCCTTAAGGGGTCTTATAAATTTTTGGACAGTGTTTGCTTGGACTGTTAAGATAACAGTCCAGGAAAGTGTGAACAAGAGCAAATAAGCAAAAATGAATAACAAACAAAAGAAACAGAACAAAAAGGTAAATGCTCAGTAGATCATCATGGCACTTGCACAATGTTGCCTAACAACTGCGTCTTAACAAGAGGCAGGTTGGGGAATGATAGTGACAAGTCAAGAGAAAGTAAAGGGCTTAACAATAAATGATAAATGGTCCATGGAAGTGTAGGTAGGAAGAATGTCTATGGCAATAGGAAAAGATGTAAGTAAAATGAAGAGATAAATGAAACAATAGAAATGAGGGCTTATCAAAAGCCATTAAGGTTTTGGGGTTTTTAACAGTGAGTGGAGAGGATAGGTGACCATTTAGATTCTGTAAACAGTGTTTTCTAGTCTTCTTTGATGGTGTCGTCCAATAGTTCTTTGTGATTATCAGGTGTGTCTTCATCATCTAGTAAGTCAGTTTCTTCTAAGATCCTTAAATGTTCGGTGTCAATATCAAAAGGATTGGTAGGGAGAGAGATGTGTTTGCAGGCAAAGTGAGGGACTAAACAAAAGGCAGCTACTGGTCAGTGAAGTACAGATCCATCTAGTTTGCAGAGAATGTAAGCACCTCCTTGGTTATGTGAGATCACCACTAGCAGTCCTAGGTATCAAGGTCACATTTTCTTGTTATGAGTGACTTCTATGTGTGTGTTCCTCATCAATACTAGGTCTCCTTGCTTGAAGTCGTAGTCTCAAATTGTAGCAGCATGTTCTTGTTCAAAACAAATAGCGGCTAAATGGCAGGCAGTAAGAACAATGTCATGTAGATGGTCAAGGTTGGCTTGTCTGCATTAGAGATTGATGGCATGGCAGTGGGGCATATTTTGGAATTGGCTGCATGGTTTGCTTCAGTTATTTTTGCACCTCATTCCCTTCATCCTAGGGATCATTTTGATACCTGAAAAATGTCCACCTGCCCACCCGTTCTCCTTTCTGTGCCCAATGTTGTCTGGGACAGTAATCACACAATATCTCATGATCAGCTGAGCCATTCTTTGCAATTTTGGCACCATTGAAATTGCCTTGACCACTGCCTTCCAAAAATACCCTGGTTTGCACCAATTGGGCCAGCTGTTTACCTGCAATGTCACCATCACTGCTTATCACCCCATCTTCTCTATTTCACCCACTCCTTCATGGGGAACCTATGTCCCTGGGTTCTTCTGGAGAAGTTCTGTACTGGAATCTTCCTCTCTATCCACTCCTATTACTTTCTTTTAGGCCTGTTCAGTATCTGGCCCAGTATCTTGGATTTTCTGGTGTGGTGCCTCTGCCTGGCACCCCTCTATGTGTATCAGCACAGAGCATAGAACTATTCTGCTCTCTACCTTCTTCTGGTGGATCTGACCCCTATCCATCATCACCATGTCACCCTTTGACACCAAACAGTGGCTGTTCTTTGTCCCATACATGCCTCACACAGTTTCTTTGTGTTTATCTGAAGAGGCCTTTGGAGTAATCTGAAGGGGTTGGACCCCCCACCTGTTGCACATGTGCCTCACACCTGCCTTCTGCAGTGAACCTTGGTCATGCCCTATGTTAGTGGCTTAGGATGGAGGCCTCTGCATAATCTGGAATTGGACTCAGGTCTATTTTTCTGTTTGATCAAGCTTGACATGACTATGGCTATCCCACCATATCTACTCATTTGCATGGCTATTATGGCCATATCTACTCCTTTTCTTTGCTCATCATCCTGTTCTCTGGCATGGCTGTCTGACTCTCCAACACGCAAAGCATTCAGCTTTATTCACCCTCAAATCATCTCTTCCATCACCATCCTACCTCAATCCGGCACCTTGTCTTTTTTTTTGAGGGGGGGAGGGACTAGGATGGAATCTGGGATATCATTTTGAAGGGGCACATGGGAGGAGGTGGAATGACTATGGAGTGATGATGTACCAAGATAGCCCTTACAGAAATTTTTTTTTTCTCTTTTTGCTGAGATTGTTCAACTTGTTGACACAATCTGAAGGGGGTATGTAATGAATGGATGCCATAGAGTATGTCACACCCATCACAGTAGCTAGTTTCATCCTTATTGCTGTCCATATGCTGTGTAGTTGCCACTTCTTACCCTTCCTCCACCAGTATCTGAGATGGATGATGTGCTTGATGTTCTGGCTATATTTTTTACAGGTCCTTTTGAACCAAACCCCAATGATTTGAAATGCTTGCTTTTGCTTGTACATAGGAGATTGTGCATAGAAATGGTTCAAGCTAAAACATTCATTCTATCATATCTGGAGATATTACAATCATGAAGGATATCCAGAGGACAAGCTCCTAGTCTCCATTAGCTGCGTGTACAATGCCAGTGTAACCATCATATTCAATTGATAGCAAGAAAATAGAACATTGTGATTATCCAAGTACTGTCTTTCAGGTACTCTTGCACTTTGACTAGTGGCACAATATTTTTCAACCATTGACAGCAGTGGCATAGTTATTGGACTAGAACACATGAGCTGATAAGAGTCCTAGTGTTCACTCAGTTGTAAAAGCGCTATTTGCACAGCAACGTTTTGACACAGCACCAGCTGCTTCAACAAGTCTATTCTAATAGGTACATATGTAATAAAATAACACAAAATGACAGTACTTAAAGAGCGCGAGGTATCCTTGAAAAAAAAAAAAAGAAAAACAATGAATACCTGAGGGAATGAGTCATGAAGAACTCTTACTTTACAGAAGGAGCGAAGGTGTTAAGAGGAAACTCGTCTTCTTCGCGATATCCTTCGCGATAAGCGGCCTGTCGCGAATTCAAGACATGAACTACGTACAAGCCAACCAGTAAATTATTCGGCAACCTTACCTTGTCGGAGTAACTCCAGCTTCCGAGATCCATTGGGCCCAAACTGGGCACACGCGTACCGAGAGGGAACAAGTTCGTATTGTTGTCCTGCCTGCCAGTGGTACCGCCTTGACGATCGGTTCCCCGACCGCGTACGGTACGACGTGTGTTAAGCCTATTGAGATATCAATATGAGGAATCGGTCGTTGAGAAGCTGGATTTACGTCGCCATGTATGAAATGGCGTACACTAGAGGTATTTTTTGGTCAGAGAAATGGTCAACTAAATATCAAGGGGCGAAGAGCGTACTCTTGCTAACGATAAAGTAGGTTGCAATGAAATATAGGTTGTCTTGAGATTTAATATTGTACTAGACGTCAAGATAATTAGGGCCTTAGACAAAGAACAATCAAGCGTTTCGAACTGACGAGAAGCAGAGTTGTTAAGCTACAAGCACTGAAATAGTTTGTGTTCAGGGCACCGTTAGGTTGAGGACAAGGAAAGTATGGACTTACCTGGTCAATGCACCAGTATTGATAGCGTATCGAATCAGGCTATTGACAATGGAATCCGACCTACAAAAGAATTCAAGATAGTGTTGATGATACAAACAACAAGACTTACGAGACAAGTCCTGTGCGCAGTCGGTTCAGGAAGAAGCAGAGAGCAGCAGCAGTTATAAAGTCTGTTACGACTCCGAGGGCCAAGGAGACCGTGCCGAGAGCCTAGACGCCAAAGTAAGAAATCGAGAACTGTGACTTATGCTTGTAGTACCGACTTTAAGTTGGTATACAGCGAAAACGCTTGGGATTTCGAAACTGAGAAGGAATCGAATCATCTGGGGTCGGTCGGACAGTTGCTATCACTTACGCCTTGATGGTAAACGCTATCTGACAGTATCAGACACTTGAACGTTAGAAGTAAACATATATCTCACCTATTGCGGTACCTAACAACCAATCGACATCAGCATTAACTACCTTTGCACATCCTCAATGAGAAACCCTAACCCTACCTAATTGGCCGAACGTCAGCAACATCTGGATGACGAGATCAGACAGTGATGTATACACTCGAAGAACCGTGAACTCACGATAATCCCAGCTATCCAGTAATTCTTCCCGCTGACTAAAGGCGAGATCAGGAAAGGGAGGTATGAAATGGACTGTAGCACTCACATCTCCAAACACGAAGGCCAAACGAACTGCGTGACGTCAACATTAATGGTTCAATAGAGTAGACTATTTCTTTGACGAACGCTTTGACAATAGCACCAACGATCGCCTGTGAATCGAGTTGGAATAAATTCTTAGAAGGATGATAGAGAGCGAAACTGACCCCAACGGTCAACTGGAGCTTCATTATGGAATGACTTGAGCTTTGATAACATTCGTGATATGCAGAAACGTACAATGAGAGACCTGGAAATGACGTTAGGAAAACATTGACATGTTAAAGTCGACTGTTGCTCACCATGTGACACTAGCGGTTGCGAAGCTTTGTGGTTTCGCATAGTTGGAAATGGTATAATGATAGACCAAGTGTCCAATGAATGTCTGATCAGCGGTTTCCAAAAGGCTGGAAGAGAGATAAGTGTCTAAAGAAGCTCATATGGTGTACGTGACACGACTTACAGGATAGCAACAACCTGTAAAATTTAGTAAAGTCTTGAAATTGGACAGCCACAAGAGGGTTTTACGCACAGTCAACTTGAGATGCCATCTATCCTGAAAATACCGCCGAAAATAAGAGAAAACCTGGGACACTAGCACTCCATACACGCAGCATGCGGCCGAGAACCCCACAAACAATGCACCCAGAGTCTTGTCGGCGCTCAGTCCTGCACTTGACATTCTTATTACGAGCCAGCGAAAGAGGAGGCCTTGCTGGTCACGATCCTCCTGGAGTAGGATAAGAGAGAGGATTGCTCAAGACACGGGGATCTCAAAACACCATGTGTCGTTCTTTATCGGCGCACGTTGATGATGGAACGTAGGACAGAATTTTTTTTTCTGAGTGGAAGTTCATCTTTGATGAAACAATATATCAACAGAACCTTGGCTGTCACACACATGGCGCCCGAAGACCCGGTCAGAGTTTGACTATGTAGATATCTCAATACAGGTTTAGACGCGTCGAAACTTTGCATTACTGGCAGCACTCAGATTGGTCTCGAAATGAATTGACGACTCGGATGTTGGAGGCGAGGAGAAATTCGATGATACTCCGTGTCACTCTCAGGGATGAGGGGAGTCTCGGCTACACGGAGTCCGATAGGCTCCTCTGATGCGATTATTAATTCATTTGACCGCGTGGTCCTCCGCTTCTCAATTGTCACAACTGCGTACCAAGGGGTGTCGGATTGGGCAAATTGGATCTTGTTCTGCATTAGGTAACGGAACTTTCCGGTTGACATCGGCTGATGGCGGCACAACGTCGGTACTCACTTAAATTTAAAGTCCGACTCAAATACGACGAGTCTTAATAAATACAGTACTTCATTGATGACTTTGGAGAGAAGAGCAGCGTGGAGTGTATAATAAATGCAGGATTAGCACATTGCATCTTGCATATTAGCTCAAATGCCGTTGTCTTGCCAAACTTGCCAGAATGTCGAAACATGTCACAACAATTTCCTTATACTGAGGGAGGGAGAGCAACCATGTCCAGATACCCGATCCGACACCCCTTGCTGCGTACTGCAAACTGCTTCCGCTTCAATTTGCTCGCGTTCCTTTTTACCACTTGAACACTCATGGGACACGCCCAGTTTAGGCAGAAGGACCTACGTATATAAGAAATTTTTGCCTTGTCACGAGTGACCACATTCAGGCTTGGCCCGGGCTACCTCAATTTTTCTTGACAGCAGCACTCCTTGTATTTTGCACACGGCGTCCAGACCTTGAACCAGATCCCGTATCTAATAGTCTTTGTTCTTGCAGTTAGGGTGACCAGGCCCAGAGGATAACTCGGACCAGCCTTCCGCAGAATGCATGTGAAATACGACTCAGCACCTCCAAGGTTGCCCAGTGGTCCTGTTGTTTTCACGTATATTGCCACTTGAAACAAGTTGCTATATTGCATGGGAATAATCGTATTTTCATTAGTTTATCCTCAAGTTTACTGATGAACGTTATGCTGATGTTCATTGAATGCATATTTAGATTTAAGTCGTCCATAGAGATCACTTTACCACCAGTTCAGCGTATACTTCGTGACTTTTATTTCCAAAGGTATCCCGAGCCCAGCTCGATGGGCGGGCCGGGATTGTGATCTTGACCGTGCCGGGCGGGACTCCAACGTCCTCGTAAATATTATCGTGTCATGGAACACGCTTTTTGGGATATCGACGCTGTCGTGGCTTTGTTTATACTATAAAATGGATTCTACACAAAGATCTTCTTCGTGGGGATGGCCATGACAACTTTCTTGTCTTCCTTTCTATTCCCCTTCCTCTTTCATGGGGTTGTGTTTGCTACCACGCGTACATCTCCTCCTACTGGTGCTATCGTTGTACGAGCGGGAACAAGCTCTTCAGCCGAGTTTAGCACGTTAGCAGCGGCTGTTGCCTCCTTGCCCAGCGACAGCTCTACGCAGTCTATATTCGTATACCCTGGAGTGTATACCGAACAAGTCGACATCACACGGCCTGGTCCCCTCACAGTTAGCGCCGTGTTTCCTACATACCCTTGCGTACTGAGTTTGATTTCGAACCCTCAGATTTATGGTTACACCACCGACTCGCGGTCCTTTTCTGATAATCAAGTGACCATCCAGGCTGGTGTCGATGCTACTTCAGCGGGCTCAGATGACGCAAGTGGAACCCTTCGCATCCACAAGGATGATTTCAGTATGTACAATGTGAACGTTAAAAACACCTTTGGACCTGGGGTGCAAGCAATTGCAATAAGCCAATATGGCAGCCGTGTCGGACTCTATGCTTGTGGGTTCTACGGTTATCAAGACACACTCTATGCAAACGAGGGCACGCAGGTATACCTTAAAAGCTACATAGAGGTCCGTCCATATCAGCATGCGACTTTTGCTGCTTCTGACGGCATATGGGATACCTTCGTGTAGGGAGCGGTAGATTTCATCTTTGGACGTCATGGACTCGCGTTCTTTGGTGGGAATACCATTGCTGTGACGGGTCCTGGTTGCATCACTGCAAGTGGTCGTATCACTGACGACGATGGTAGTTGTAGGTTCAGCTTTGAGCTATATATATCCCTTTTCTCATGTCAGCGGTTCACAGACGTCTTTGAGAACAATGAAATTATTCTCGCTTCAGACGCTGTGAGCGGCACCGCCGGTGAGGTATTCTTCGGTCGCCCATGGGGAGGTGAGGGGCCAGGTATCGCGTGATTTATGAACAATACCAATCGCGCTTTTCTCCATAGAATTTGCGAAAGTGATATTCAAGCACACAAATGTGACAGCTCCTCTTAACAATGCTCTCTGGTCAATCTGGAATCCCGGCGACGAGCGTATTAGCAACGTCACCTTGGCCGATTATGAAAGTTTTGGTCCTGGCGTCCAGGATGCAGATAGACCCAGCTTTGTAACCGAACTGACAGACAGCGAGGCGGCTGCGTTTAATATCGCTAGTGCTGTTGGAAGTGATTGGGCGACCTGGGTCGATGCATCCTATCTCTGACTC
Source organism: Termitomyces sp. MG145 (assembly GCA_003313055.1). Lineage (NCBI taxonomy): Eukaryota > Fungi > Basidiomycota > Agaricomycetes > Agaricales > Lyophyllaceae > Termitomyces > Termitomyces sp. MG145. The sequence goes on from QGOB01000085.1 coordinate 52,601, forward strand.
AAATTTTCAAGCCGAATTGAGAAACTCAGCAGTCAAGTTTTAAGGACTTGCTCATTGTGATAGGCAATATATGGACAATAATTCAACCATATCTGACGATCAGATGTTTTCGCATCTTCAGGAAAACAGCAATCTGATTGGCCGCTTCTGTGCTTCTTATGATCAAAATGATTGGCCTGTGAGACGCACTTGACAGTTATTTTGATCGCGTGTACGGACAAGGGAAAAACTAATGACTTAGATACTGAAGACCGCAAGAAGTAGATAGACGGGACTGCAGCAAGTCAGGACGGGTGTGATACCAGGTATATGTTCCTTCCGCGGGTTGACACTAGTAGTATGAGTTTGATGCATATGTCGCCCGACTTTGACGACTTCCGTCAAATGGCATGAACCAATGGAAATGAACCAATGAGGAGTCTGATTTTACTCAGATACGTCCCGGCCAATATACTTAAATGGATACGGGATTATTGAACGGGCTGCAAGATCCCACTTGTGCATAGCCGTCCGAGTATATGTCCTCAGATCCTGAACCGAGAATTGCAAGCAAAATCAAAGAAGAGGTCAAGCCGCTACCAGATGCTGATCTTCTCGCCTCGAAGGAACGTATTAGTAGACTATTCACCATTCTTGCAGCAGGCTTTGGTTTAGTCAGCGATGGGTGTAGACGCCTCTTCTTCCTCAATTCCGAAGAAAACTTGACTTTGTGACTTCTAGATCAGTCCAGTGTCATGACCATGATCAATGTCTATCAGTGTCTATAGTGCTTTCTGTCATGATTTCTCACTGCTTCCGTACAGGTCGTTTTTGGAACCCTTTATCCCATGGCATATACATCCGATGTCTCTACACGAGTATCTAACTCGTTAGTTGTTGGTGAGTAATTCCCCGTTCGATCACTCAACCAGTCGCAAATCATTTCTGCAAGGTGCTATTATTGGTCAGATTTTGATAGGACTTGTTTGTGACCGAATTGGTCGAAAGGCTGGCCTAGTTTTCACGACAGCTCTCATCGTCCTTGGAACAATACTTGCTACTGTCGCTCACGGGAAAGGAGGAAGTCCTGAGGGTTTGTTCTGGTTCCTGACATTTGCTCGGTTAGATTTCAATCTGTAATCATCATTTAACTCATTATACATTCGCTCACAAGGGGTATCACTGGCGTTGTGAGTTTTTTCTCATTTCTTGATAATATAAGCTTTCTGAAACCTCTTTTCCTCAGGGAGTTGGAGGAGAATATCCTGCTGCTTCGACCAGTGCATCTGAAGCCGCAAATCAAATATCTGTCCAGACCCGCGGGCCAGGTATGTGTCGGTCTTGTTACTCTAAAAGCGTCTGACTGGTGTCAAGTTTTCATCATGGTTACAAACTTTGTTCTAGCTGTCAGTCTCAAATACAATCTTCTTGTTTCATATCTGATCCATGCAGTTCGGCGGTCCTTTAGCAGTCTCTGTTTTCTTGTTCGTTCTATCTGCAGCTGGGACAGATCATCTTCAGACTGTCTGGCGTGTCTGTTTTGGAGTCGGTCTGGTTTTACCACTGACAGTTTTCTACTTCCGTCTACGAATGGTACATTCCAAGCTCTATCGTGATGGAGCAATCAAACGTGAGACCGAAAACCTGTCTTTAACTTTCATTAAAACCTTTGGGTCTTCAGGCCGTGTACCATACATGTTGGTCATTAAGCGGTACTGGTGGCCCCTCATTGGGACCTGTGGCGCATGGTACGTCTAACCTTTCTTTCCAGCAAACTACATCTTGGCTCATTATATAAGGTTCATTTATGACTTTGTAAGGGGTCGCATATGTGTCGAGTAACTTAAATTCACGACCAGTGCAGGTCACTTTTCCGAATGGCGTGTTTTCGGGCACGATTATATCAAATGTCATTCACGACGGTTCTATCAAGCGAACGGCTGAATGGCAACTTCTACTTGCATCATTGGCCTTACCTGGAGTCTTTCTTGGCGCCTGGCTCTGTAACAAGCTAGGTCGAAGAAACACTGTTAGTCATGTTGATTGTTAAGCACTCAACCCTACTACCCCACGATTCCAGATGATGCTCGGATTTAGCGGCTATCTTATATTTGGTCAAGACTTTCCTTGATTGTGTTTCAAGAATATTCTGAAGTCATGCTTGCGCCGATCTAGGTCTCATTATTGGCTTAAGCTACGATAGAATCACTAAAATTGTTCCCTTGTTTGTTGTCTTGTATGTGTCAGACCTTTGCATTGGAGAGTTCCAACATGACTGATATTGATTTGATCGGTTCTATGGACCATAATTTAGTTATGGACTCATGCAATCTATTGGAGCTTTGGTATCAATCAGCACCACTCAGATGCCAGTGATGTTGACAAGCCTCACAGGGACCCGGTGACATGCTAGGGCTTGTCAGTGCAGAGTGAGATTGCATCTTACCAGCAATGTTTCCACCTTGACGATCTTCTCGTCTACATAGATCATATGCTACACCTGTGAGGTAAGCAATCAGATACTCACAATCCGATCCTGGTGGATTATAAAACAGAGGCACATGTTATGGTCTATCTGCTGCAATTGGGAAAGCCGGCGCTGCTGTGGGTGCACAAGCTTTCACGCCAATCCAGGTAAATCTCGGGAAGAAGTAAGTTTCATGATTGACAAGTCCACACCATCACTTCACCTCAGTAATTTGCTGCTGAATGAACGTATAGATGGACATTCATCATCGCAGGCAGGTTTAGCAGTCTTGTCAAGCAACAATGATCTAGACCAATCATAATCAGCCATCTGTGGCATCGCTGGAGTATTGATGACGTTCTTTTTTGTACCAGATATGACCGGAGTGGATTTTTCAGATGAGGACGCGAAATTCATGGAGTACCTCGCCGAGAATGGATGGAATGGGGAAGTTGGCGATGAAAATCTCCATTCCTAGGCCAGATCTGCAAGAATGAAATTCAATATCATGTGTCATGATACAAGATTGGTCGCAATTTAGTCTCTTTTGTCGCTTCTGCTCAGAGTCCTAGTTCACTACGTCAGTGATATATGCTCTCTGTCCTCCATACTACGTGCAGTCGTCTTTTTTACCTTTTCAACAACTCATGCCAGATTACAACGCTTCTGCATTGTCCTGAGCATTCTAGCCAACACAATCCAGAAAAGTGACGATGTGTGGACGTCGGTTGGACCAGATATGAAACAGGGCTTCGGATGACTTCGGCTTTATGAGTATAGACTCAAGACTCTGGGGTGGACACAAATGAAAGATCATGGTGTCCGTCAATTTTCTCTATAGCAGCCGGACGTGGTACAAATGGGATATACAAGTATGACTTGGCGTTTTGCATCAAGAACTTAATGCGACCATGCCTACCACCAGAAACTAGGATGTGCCTTTTGTCGAATAGGAAAAATCGATCCTACCATCTTCGCTGTGGTTCAGTAAGATGTTAAACTTGAAAATTCTGGTTTCCCTGACGAACAGACGCCTGGTATGAGCGTGAGGATGGTTGCGGTCAGCGCGGGTAAGTGTTGATGGAATCTCGACGGACGCTCAAGGAGCTAACTGAGATTCAACTGGAGTTCAAAGAGAGAAGTTGATGTTATTGAGTATGTAAGGATGGTACCATGTTGTAGTGCTCCCCTGGAGTTCAACGAGAAAAGTTGAACTCCATGTGGGCAACTACGATCAGAAAATGTTCGACAGTTCGTTAATGTCAGTTTTCGAAGATGACGATCGAGGAATCCAGGTTAATACTTTCGTCATTCCCTGAACCGCGACTTCTCGCCAAGAGAATCGGGGCTAATTAATTTCTCTGATTTAAAAAGGATATGGCTATCCCTAGCATTGGGATGTATGGCCCTCCGTCCAATGTTACGCCAATATCTGTCACTCAAGGACTGAGACAGGCAGTAAGCACGAGGGACAACGATAATGGGCTGGGAGATTCCGAATTTAGGAGGGCTGTCAAGCATTACCATCGCGCGTAGGTTCCTTCACTGAGGATGTTTCTGCATTTGAACACTTGTGTCACTCCTTTACCCAGAAGTTAAACCAGCTTTCTTTCCATTCCGCCTCGCCAAACTCTTCTCGCTTCTCACCCTCCCCTTCTTAGTCCCGGGATTGATCTTTTTCTTCCCTGCCTCTCCCGTTCCCTTCCTCACTCGTTCCCTCGCCTTTTCCTTACCCTGCAATTTAACGCCCGACATCGTCATTCTCGCCTTTTTCTTCGCCAGTCGCCTCGCAACGCGGTCCGCGTCTGTGGACTTGTATTGCTTCCGTGCATCTTTGGAGAGGTGCGCAAGCTTTTCGCCGAGGGAGGGGTCACCCTTCGGCACGACGATCGGTGCGGGCCGTGTTGCGGCTATAGAGGGGTTAGACTTGTCCTGGGGCTTGGAGGTTGTGGCTTGGCGCGTTGAGGCGGAAGAACCAGGTAAGGTGCGGCAGCGTTGAATGCGGAGCTTGCGCTTAGCAAACTTAAGCTTGGTGGGTTCAAGAGCTACGACTTCGTCGACACATGCATGGTCCTAGATTAACGAAGTGGGTAGTTGGTCATTGAGAGGAGCGGGCACGTACGGTGAATTGGACATAGGCAAACCCTTTCCCAAGTTGTGTATCCTTGTCACGCACAATGCGGACACGGACAACCCAAGAGTTTTGCTTCTTGAACCCAACCACCTCAGCATCCTCCTCACCAGCGGGCGGCAGCATTCCCCTCTCTGAAGTGACTATGCCCTCAAAGAACGCACGCAAATCTTCCTCCTTGCTCGCGAAATCTAAGTTGCCTACGAACACGGTCGACTTTGGGTCGGCGCCAACGATTTCCGCATTCACCTCCTCACCACCGTTTGGTAGACCCTTCCTCCCCACCAAATCGACGCGAATGACACGGTCCATGAACGTACTCCCGTCGCATGCACGAACCGCCTGTCGTGCAGCCTCATACGGGTCGAGCACCGGTGAGGGTGGGGGAAGATTTTTTGGGCGGTTATCCGCAGGAACGGGGTGAGCAAAGACGATGTACGCGTTGACAGTGTCGGCTTCAGAGTGGAACTCGTGGTTAATGAATGCGATTTTCTTCTTCTGACTTGGGTTGAGATATTTCTTCTCGTCACCGGGCCCCTCTTCGTCTTTATCCTTCTGTGATGACCGCCAGGTTGATGTGCGGTCGAGGTCGTGTTGGCGTGCTGATTTGGTAGGCGTAGATACGTTTTTAGGGTCGGCTTTGCCTTTGAGAGAGTTGTCGTCGAGAAGCTTTGATGTAGGAACTTGAAAGGGTACAGAACGAAAACGGGTGGACTCGATTTTAGCCGTGGGTATCTGGGAAAGAATATGTCGATGTAGTTGTCTGAGAAGAGGCTGAGGAGAAGTCAAGATAACAAATGAGGTAGAACTCGATAAACCCACCCTTTTATGAGTAACGTCTACTGATATATTGCCCACAAAGATTGACCGTCGATCTCTGAGTTCAGATGTCTCGTCTACAGGCACGTACTTGACCTTTGGCGCAGGTCGAGACGCCTTTTTCCCTTTCGTCACGGTCTCGTGCTCGATGAACTTCTCAACCCCATCATTGTCATCTGAGCCCGAAGCATCCGCTTCATCTAGGGGTTCGTGAGTATCGAAATAGGCTTTCTCTAGGTCAGAATTTTCGTCCTCATCCTCTTTAGCAGAATCAGATTCCTTTGCTTTTCCCTTCGCGTTTCTCCTGCCGTTGACTTTTTTCTTGTCCTTCGGGACCCTGGTCGAGACTTGAAGTCTGGAAGGGCTAGACTTCACCCGTTTCTTGGGCTCTGGTATGACTACCACATCCGATGTGGATTTACGTTTCTTGGTATTGTCTCGCGAAGAGGCTGGTATCGAAATTGGCGTAGGAAATTGGCTAATTGGCTAGAGTTCGAAAAGATAAACCATTAGATTGTTCGACAAACGAACGAAGTCAATCAACCTTAGAAGCGACAGGCTAGTCGATAGTTTGAAGCCATTTGATTCGATTTTCACTCCAAGCTGATGAAAACACTCACCTTGACAGTGAATAGAGCATCCAGCTCAGTATCAACGGCTTTGTTGCCGCCAAGAAGCGTCGCGAGATTCATAAACTGTTGGAGTAGTCGCCAAGTATCCCAGAACGAAAAACTTAAGGTTTCAGAGTTGATCGTTTTAGGATGTTTATGTGAGCCCTAAACAATCACGGCTGATGTGTTCCTTCGACTCGAAGGATAGGTACTTTATGCGCAGTTTCGTCCTTCAAACATTCTATAGCATGTAAGTGTGCATCTATATGCTATATACCCTATGGTTCTGATATTTATTGAGATATTGAGTTCTGTCCTCATAATTCAACTCATCATCTCATTATTATTTGCATCAACATTGACAAATAAACAAACCAGCCGTCTTCGGCATGGCGCCATAGTTTGCTGAAGGGCGGTTCCACTCTCATGGCTGCTTCAACCACGTTTCAATTTGCAGTAGAGGTGACATAGCCACTCTCTCACCCACAGTTTACCCCTTTCTTCCTCCCTATTTGCAGAGTGCTTCACTGTTTTGCTTTTTTATTGTCAATTTGATTCTACGGTACTCTGCAAACAGGTAAGTTACTCACTCCGATGAAATACCCTTATCTCTCACCATAGTTTTTTGAACTCCATTGCTTGTTTAGGATCATTTCCAACAAGACAAGTTCAATTGCAAGTCTGCAGTTCTTCTGCTCAGCTGCACCAGGCTATCTCAACACAGCTTGGTAGAATCTCATTGTCCTAATGACTGTGTTATTTTTTGCTTAATACTACTTGTCCCTCATCATCAATGTCTCATATATCTTTGAGTCCTGAACAAAGTCATACTCCATCCACTGCTGCAAGTAACAAAGAAGTAAATGAGGTCACCCAATGCTCTAATAGGTGTCAAAAACTTGTGGACAAGACTGTTGAAGGAAGAGTATCAGTTGACAAGTTCACTCAAGGCTTGCATGATCTGGGACTCAGTGCAGCTGAAGCAAGAGATCATCTTGAAGAATTCATACAAAGGATTAAGGTTTGGTGTGCTAAATCCAAGTGCCAGCCTTCACCCTTGAGGGACTGACACCTGACAACATCCATGAGAAACAATTGGAGACTTGTCAAAAAGAAGAAGCCAATTGAAGAAACAGAAAACATCAAGAGTTGTTGAAGCAGCAGCTTGGGTGCCTCTCAGAGCTAAAGCTTGACCAAACCACAGCCTCAGTCATTCTGCCACAACTTTCTCTCAAAAAGATTGCCAATCTTTGAGTCTCAAGAGCCTGAATAAAGCTCCTCCATACTTTGGTTGGTGCTTCCTGTGGCTCCTCACCTGGCCAGATTTCAATCAGACATTTTTCTGGACTCTCACATTGTGAGATTGTGAAAACTTGGGAGCTCAAACAAGATTCTCAAGAGAAGGTGGTTGACTTGCTTATCAGCCCTAGTCTCTCAAAGACTGATCACATTCTGGATCATTTTGTCAGCTTCAAAAACTCATCCTACATTGGATTAAGAATATGATTATGACAATGAGCCAAAAAAAGTTTGTGGACAGTTTCTCACAAAGCAACTGTTATACATGGAGGCTGACTGGACTCATGTCTATGATGCTTGGATAGTAGCCATGGTCAGATTCAATTCACATCATCATTCAAAACTTGCCACCTACCAAGGCAGAATTTTGGATTTCTTGTGCTCATTATCTCAAGCATTTTCTGTTGCAATACACTTTGATCATGACACATGAAATCATTATGCTTGCAATCCCTTCAGGATGAATGACCAAAACAAGTGCATATTCCTTTTTTGGCACAGTTGCTCTATGCAGCAGCTTTATTGTCAATGGTAATGGCAGGTATGAAACATATTTATTGTTCTCAAACAAAAGGACATAAAAGGGCTATGACTATCTATTAAAACTAGAACCTATGCTTCTGCAACTCCAAACTGTATCCATGTAATTGCTGTGGATATCACAGGGCCAGCAATTGTGAGGAATGCCTCATGGAGCTCTGCATTTACTAACAACACAGAGAAAATGGCAGAGTCAATGCTTAAAGCTGAAAAAGCTTGCTTATCAGGTCTAAATCATAGTGTAATGGACCCACTACAAGCTCTACAAATTCATTTTACTTACCATAATATTTTCTTATATATATCATTATCTCACTATTTATTTATTGATTACAATTACATAAGGGTATATCTTTTTGTCTTGCACTATGTACAGCAAATCCAGAGATTGATCCCTGGGTTCTTCTGAGAGAGTTCTGTATTGGAATCTTCCCCTCTACCCACTCCTGTCACTTGCTTTCAGGCCTGTCCAGTATCTGACCCAGTATCTTGGATTTTCTAGTGTGGTGCCTCTGCCTGGCACTCCTCTATGTGCATCAGCATGGAGCACAGAATTATTCTGCTCTCTAGCTTCTTCCAGTGGATCTGACCCCTATCCATCATCACCATGTCACTGTTTGACATCAAACAGTGGCTGTTCTTTGTCCCATATGCACATTGCATAGTTTTTTTGTGTTTATCTGAGGAGGCCTTTGGAGTAATCTGAAGGAGTTGAACACCCCACCTGTTACACGCATGCCTCACACCTGCCTTCTGCAGTGAACCTCAGTCATGCCCTACATTAGTGGCTTAGGATGGAGGCTGGACTCAGGTCTATTTTTCTGTTTGATCAAGCTTGACATGACTATGGCTATCTCACCATATCTGCTCATTTGCATGGTTATCATGACCATATCCACTCCTTTTCTTTGCTCATCATCCTGTTCTTTGGCATGGCTATCTGACTCTCCAACATGCAAAGCATTCAGCTTTATTCACCCTCAAATCATCTCTTCCATCACCATCCTACCTTAATCTGGCACCTTGTCTTTTTTTTGAGGGGGGGAGGGACTAGGATGGAATCTGGAATATCGTTTTGAAGGAGCACATAGGAGAAGAGGTGGAATGACTATGGAGTGAATGATACACTGACATAGTGAACAAAGAGGAATATGATGAGTGAGCCCTTACAGTTTCTTTTTCTTTTCTGCTAAGATTGTTCAACCTGTTGACACAATCTGAAGGGGGGTATGTAATGGATGGATGCCATAGAGTATGTCACACCCATCACAGTAGCTAATTTTTATCCTCATTGCCATCCATATGCTGTGTAGTCACCACTTCTTGCTATAGAATTGGGTCATATGCACTTTGGACTGAGGATTTAGCTCACCACCCAGTAACCCTGTTACAGATTGACTGAGGATGCACTACTGTGACTGCCCATATCTATGTGAGTGAGTAACAATGGGTAGGGTTATGTCTTTTGAACAAAGACAATGGTCATTTATTTGACAAAGTGGGTGATGAGTGTGATGAGTGAAAGAGGTGATAGTGGCATTGTGGATGACAGTGTGCTTTGATGTAGTGGCATAGTATACCAACATAGATTGCAGGTCCTCAAAGCTAATCAGCTTCAACATCATTTTGAGCTGATCCATAGATAATGGCAAGGAAAGTAATGTTCCCACTAAGGGATGGAAATGCAAGGAGGCTTGTCAGAGGAGGGAAGAAGAAGTGAGGATAGTATGTCTGGAGGGGCACTAATTGGTTCATGCAGAGAATGATTGAAAGATTGAGACATATTCAACAATTCTACAGGCAGACATAAAAAACAATTCATACTTGGCAAATGAGGTGTATGCTTCTGTTAAAGGTAGGGATGGTGAAGGGGTGTGAAGGCACAGGAAATCACAGAGAAGGAGCATGAAAACCTTTTCAGGTCCACAGAAGACACACACAATGCACCAAATACAAATGACTAAATGCAAGTGTATTGGAAATGATGGGAAAATTTACATGACAGCACATAACTATGTAGCCTTTGTATTTCTTGTTAGAATCAGATGGGGCATCATGTGCAGACACCCTACTAACTTCAACACTCCCACCTGTCTAACATGACACAAGAAATACTCCCACCAAAACCCAAGAGCTTCCACCAAAACCAAATTATCTGTCAAAGGACATGAGGAGCTCTTTCTTAGCAGTGAGTCCTGCATACCATTCATCAGAGGAGGAGGAATGGAGTAAGACATGACAGTAAGGATGATGTGTGAAAGAAGCACAAGAAGCAGCAATCTGTTTGATAGAGTTGGGGCTGGGGCCCATAACCTGTTAAAGGTAGGGATGGCCAAGGGGTGCAAAGGCACAGGAAATCACAGAGAAGGAGATGTAAGAAACTGCACACATTGCAGGCTGTTACAAATTGAAAGTATCATATAAATAGCTTCCCAGGTTGCCTACCCAATGGATGGGAGTTCATCAGAATTTAAAACCAATGGGAGTGCCTGAACAATTTCAGAGGAATGTTGCACCCCAACTTCTACCACTTGCTGATGCACAATACTGTGCACATTGGCAATGATGCACTGGAGGCTCAGGCAACTGAGTCATGTGAGGAAGTGCACACTCCCAGTTTCCACTTACTATACCAATGGGTCCCACACAGAGTACCCATGGTTTCAAAGGAGAAGCAGATGAAATGCTATACAGCATTTATGCACATTGCAGACTGTGTGATTGACCATTGGCACAACACTACCATGCATTGTGCATTGACTCTTGACATCATGTCCCTTGGAGATTGGTCTGAGGACTCACACCACTGTGAAAACTTCAATCTTTCATCCTTCTTACCAGCCTTTTTCCTTGCTTTCGGAAACTTTTGTTAGAACCATTGTCAGCAAGTTATTCTAAACAAACCAGGTCAAAGATCCCGAACATACCCTTGTTATATGTGTGTCTTTCCTTTTTCATATACTCTCTTTATTTTTTGTCTTCGACCCTGCATCCCCAAAATCTCACTACCCATTATCACCCGTTTTATATATATTCACATAGTTATGTACTGCCTACCTCAGACGTGTCTGAAAACACTCTGAGGTGAGGCTCAACTCGTATACAACAAATTACCTATTACTTACCCTACCTAGTTTCTGTTCTTTTAACTAGGTGAATAAATACCTTAGACGTGTCTGAAAACACTCTGAGTTTCTGTTCTTTTAACTAGATCCTGTTTGCTATTCTATCAGGTTATTGGGCCCTTTCTTTCCATCCTGCGGAGCTGCAACCGAATTTGACTATGTCCATCACTGCTGTTACTACTGACTCTCTTCCTTCCGATGTCCCAAGGCTGCTGCCAGATGGGGTCAACTGGGGGATCTTTGAGATACACTTCTCTGCAGCCATAAAGTCCAAGGGGAAGTGGCCTCATTTCTCCAGTGCTGAGCCGCGCCCTTCCCCTGGTGGCCCTGGCTCAGTTGCAGACTGGGACAAGGCGGAGTCATCAGCCTATAATCTGCTTCTGCAAAAGATCCCAGATTTGGCTGTCATGAAGCTGCGCCGCTACAAGACTGTGGCAGAGGCCTGGACTGCCCTCACCAAGGAATACACCCAGAAGGGCGCGTTTGCCCAAACACAGCTTTGTGCTGAGTTCCTTGGGATGAGGTGTCCTGACAAGAGTGATGTCCATGCCTTTCTTGACAGCCTGCGGGTAAAGAAGGAGGAGCTAGCATCAGTCGGTGTCGACATAGATGATCAAGATTACCGCTCAACAATCATAGGCTCCCTTCCCCCATCCCTTGCCAGCTATGCAAACTCTCTGCTCACAGCGACTAGACTTCTTGGGTCCACCCCCAGTGCCACTTCTGCCCCTACTGCTGTGACCTCCTTGAATATTAACCCCGACACCCTTATTATAGTCATATCTGAGGAATTTGACCGTCAGCATGTGCAGCGTGAGCGTCGTGCTGCAGCTAAATCAGCTGCAAAGCCTGAGAAAAACAAGGCCATTGCAGTTACCTCTGGTGCAGAGAAAGGCACACGCAAGGGACTGACCTGCTGGAAGTGTGGGGGTACGGGACATAAGCGAAAGGATTGTAAGAACAAGAGGAAGGACTCGAGTGAAGCGAAGACCAAGGCTAGTGGGTCTGCAAATGTTGTTGAGACTCTGTCCAGCGACGAGGAGTTTGCATTTGCTGTTGATGTGGGGTCTGATTATGATTCCCTGTTTGACCTCCAGAGCGAGTCTGCCTCAGACGTCTCGTGTGCTATTGAATCCAGTGTGGGTTGCGCTGATGCTGCGTTGATGGACGATGACTGGTTCTCCGAAATTGATGAGGAGATGGTGACTGATGCTGAGGTTAGCAATGACTGGAGCCATATAACAGCTGGCCTGGGCTCACTGTTGGCATGCCAAGCCCTGGGGAGCCAATCCCATGTGCGTTTGGAGTCACGACCCCTGACCCGTTGAACCCTACTCGTGTGGAGCTACTGGATTCTGGCTGCACATCCCATATTTCCCCTTACCATGATGATTTTTCTAAGTTCACTCCTATCAACCCGAAGCCGTTTTGAGCTGCCAACCAGAGGTCGTTTAGTGCAACGGCAAAGGGAGAACTCATCATCGACCTACCCCATGGCACCACCTCCTCAAATCTACACCTGACTGAGGTCTTTTACTCCCCGGAGGTGGGTTACACGCTTATCTCAATTGGCAAGCTTGACAAAGCCGGTTTTGATGTCTCCTTTGGTGGGGGAAAATGCGTCATTCAGGGTAGGGATGGAGTAAAGGTCGGAGAGGTCTTGAAGGATGCTGGTGGGCTCTATCGGCTACAGCATGACATCAGTG
>QGOB01000847.1:0-11577 GCA_003313055.1 Termitomyces sp. MG145
ACTCCGGAAATTGTTCATGAGTCTATCATGTTCTATGCAGAAAAGGGTTATCAATTAACTTATTGGTAATGGAACATGGCGGATGGACGGAAAATAGGCAATGTTTCAAGGGAATTCAATGGGAAAGGGATATAGTAATCTACTTATAGAATTCTCAAGTCACATGGAAAGATGGTCTGTGCACCCATTAGAACAGTATGAATAGAGTAGAAATAGGTTAGAATCGACAGGCAATTAGTGGATAAAGGCTCAGTGGTTCCTAGGGAGTGAATCGCTTAGGCTGGAGTTCATTGAGAAACCTCTACTTTAGTTTTCAGACTTATAGTCAGGAAACTAGTATATACATATCAATACAAAAGCTCGTTGCTTTAGAACGGTTTAGTGTGATTTGCTACCAAGCCCCAGGACTACAGTAACTTTGCTTTAGCCAAGTACTACACCGCTTTGCATGTTTGCCAGTAGAATCTTTTAATACAGTTCCTTCTCTTGATTCTTCTACATGCAAACCAGTTGAGACCTCCGCAGCCGTACTACCCCCTCTTCCTCCTACACCAGCCAAAGCTCATCCTCCTCCCCAAGTGCACCTTCCCAGCTGGGAACACCGTCTTCCATGCAAGTTCACAGTGGCTTCCATCCCATCAGCTACCTCCCTCTCTCTGGAGGTAGAGATAGAGACTACAGACACGCAGTGTACACAGCGAGTCCAGGCTCTTCTGGATAGTGGGGCCACTGGACTCTTTATGGATGTCGTGTTTGTTGAGAGGCATCAGCTGACCACCTGACCATTGACCCGACCCATTCCAGTATACAACATTGATGGTACCCTCAATGAAGCTGGCTCTATCTAGTGTGTGATGGAGTGTATCCTCCACTATCGCAACCATGCAGAACGGGCAGTGTTTGCCGTCACTAGTCTAGGGAAGCAGGATATCATCCTAGGCTACACCTGGCTGTGCCTGCATAACCCAGATATTGACTGGTCTATGGGGGAAGTCAAAATGAGTCGATGTCTACATCAATGCTCTACCTGTGCGGAGGAAGCCCGATCAGAACGTCGTGCGTGTGCCTGAGAGCGAGCCTCAGTCTGAGCCTGCCGATGGGGTCCCCTGCCCTACCCTGACCTAGACCTGTTGGACCCTCCTCCCTTAGCATTCCCTTGTAAGGAGGCCCCTCACAAGGATGCTTGTAGGGATAGAGAAGACCCCAAACTGGAACAGGCTGGCAGTAGCAGCTTACCAGGAACCCCAGAGCCTGACACTCCTGACAAAGTCATTGAGGAGGGTGACTGGATCCTAGCAGCCTTGCCACCCCAATCATTGGACGTTGCGGAGGTCCTTGCCAGTCAGACCACGTTGCAGTGTCTGGTGGAGGCCTTCACCTGGAATGTGCAACCAAAGTCCTTCCAAGATGCTGTACCGGACTACCTTCATGACTTTGAAGACGTATTCTCCAAGACCTCCTTTGACTCCCTCCCAGAGTGCAAGCAGTGGGATCATGCCATAGAGTTAGTTCCTGATGCAGAGCCCTCAGACTGCAAGGTCTACCCACTTGTGCCAAAGGAGCAGGATGAGCTGGATGCCTTCCTCCAGGAGAACCTTGAGTCTGGCAGAATTTTCCCTTCCAAGTTGCCCATGGCCTCCCCCATCTTCTTCATCAAAAAGAAGGATGGCTTCCTCCGACTGGTGCAGGACTATCATGTGCTGAATGCCCTCACTGTCAAGAATCGCTACCCCCTCCCCCTCATCTCTGAGCTTGTCAATAACCTCCAAGCTGCGCAGTATTTCACCAAGTTAGATGTCCGCTGGGGCTATAACAACGTGGGCATCAAGGAAGGAGATGAGTGGAAGGCTGCATTCCGGACAAATTGAGGGCTGTTTGAACTGCTGGTTATGTTCTTTGGCCTCACCAATAGCCCAGCTACATTCCAGACCATGATGAATGACATCTTCTGGGACCTCATTGCAGAAGGAGTGGTGTGCATGTACCTTGATGACATCCTCATCTTTACCAAGATCCAAGAGGAGCACCGCCACATTGTACGCTTGGTTCTGGAACAACTCCACCAACACCAGCTCTATCTCAAATCTGAGAAGTGCGAGTTTGAGCAGACCCAAGTGGAATATCTTGGACTCATCATCTCACACAGATCAGCAGAGATGGACCCGGTGAAGGTAGCTGGAGTAGCAGACTGGCCAGCACCTCAGAACAAGAAGGAGGTCCAATCTTTTCTAGGGTTCACCAACTTCTACTGGCGGTTCATCCAGGACTTCTCTCATCATGCCCACCCTCTCTTTGACCTGACTTCAAAGGACCAGCCTTGGCAGTGGACAGACGCTCAGCAAACAGCCTTTGAGACTCTGAAATGTGCAGTGACCTCCCAGCCAGTTCTCATCTCCCCGGATGACAGCCTGCCATTCCATGTAGAGGTGGACAGCTCAGACTTTGCCACTGGAGCTGTCCTCTCCCAGCAGTTTAAGGAGGATGGGAAATGGCATCCCATTGCATTCTATTCCAAGAGTCTCAATGCTGTGGAGCGTAACTACAAGATCTATGACAAGGAGATGCCGGCAATTATCTGTTCCTTTGAAGAGTGGCGTCATTTCTTAGAAGGGGCTTGGCATCAGTTTGAGGTCTGGACGGATCACAAGAACCTGAAGTACTTCTTTCTGCACGGCAAAAAGCTCAACCGATGATAGGCCCGCTGGTCTCTCTACCTGGCAAACTTTGACTTCACACTTCATCACAGGCCAGGTCAGAGTATGGGTAAGCCAGATGCATTGTTGCGTTGGGCAGACCATGGGACTGGAGCAGGAGACAACAACAATATTGTCCTGCTTAGGCCAGAGCTGTTTGTGATTTTGGCACTTGAAGGTCTGACAATCCAGAGTAAAGAGGTATCCATTCTGGCAGATATACAGAAGGGCAACTGAGAAGGACTCCATGAAGATGTGGTGGCTAAAGCAGCAGCAATGCTCAAGGCAGGCCAACAGACAGGGACCCGTTCTGTTCACAGTCAGGAGTGGTGATTGGACCAAGGGATCCTAACATTCCGGGGACACATCTATATGCCAAATGACCCAGAATTGAGGCAGCGGATTGTACAGCAGCACCATGATTCCAAGGTGGCAGAACACCCAGGATGCTGGAAAACTCTGGAACTGGTGTCACGCAACTACTGGTGACCCCAGATGTCACGCTATATTGGTGCCTACACTAGCACTTGTGACATGTACCTTAGAACCAAGCCCTCCCGTCAGGCACCAATGGGTGAGCTGCACCCTCTTCCTATTTCTGAAGAAAGGTGGAGTGTGGTCTCAGTGGACTTCATCTCAGAACTGCCAGATGCGCATGGCTATGATGCCATCATGGTGGTTGTGGACAGCATAGGAAAGAGAGCACACTTCATCCCCACCACTACTACCTGCTCCGCATTGGGTGCTGCCAACATGTACCGCAAAAATGTCTGGAAGTTGCATAGCCTCTCTGATGCCTTCATGTCAGATCGAGGTCTCCAGTTCATTGCAGAATTCACCAGGGAACTGTACCACCTGTTAGGGATCAAGCTTCAGGCCTCCACTGCATATCACCCCCAGTCAGATGGCCAGACAGAGCGTGTCAATCATGAACTAGAACAGTACCTCCGGATCTTCTGCAGTGAATGGCAAGATGACTGGGATGAGCTGCTCCCAGATGCAGAGTTCCAGTACAACAACCATGTGCACTCCACAACACAGACCACACCCTTCCTGCTTGACACCAGACGTAATCCACACATGGGCTTTGAACCATGCCAGCGCCCCTCTCAGAATGAGTCTGTAAACGAATTTGTGAACTGCATGAAACGGGCTCAAGAGGAGGCAAGGGCAGCTCTAGCCAAGGCCAAAGATGACATGGCCTGTTACTATAACCAGTGGCAGACTCCCGCACCAGAATATGTGCCTGGAGACAAGGTCTACTTGGATGCCGAAGACATTCAGACCATGCGCCCATCCAAGAAGCTCTCTCACAAGTTCCTGGGCCCTTATGCAGTGGAGTGTGCAGTGGGATGTTTAGCGTACTGTCTGCCTACCCAGGCAATGCATGGTATTCATCCAGTATTCCATGTTGTCAAACTCTGGCCTGCAGTTGCCGATCCAATCCCAGGTCAGTGAGTGGATCCCTAGCCACTGCCAATAATTGTGGACAATGAAGAGCACTATGAAGTTGAGGCCATCCTAGACAGCCGCATTTTCCGCCACAAGCTCCAGTATTAGGTGAAGTGCAAAGGGTTTGGCTATGAGGACTCTTTCTGGGAACTTGCTGAGGGTGTCAGGGCCCCCCTCCAAGTGAAGGAATTCTATGACAGGTACCTGGATGCCCCCAAGCTGGTTTGGGGCCTCTACACTCTGTCACCAGCACTGTTCCAGTCAGCATGGCATCCATCGAGGCGCTGCAAGCTAGAGGGGGGGTGATGTAAGGGGACATCCCTTCCTGAGCCTATACATTCCTTCTCCTTCCATACATCCATCCTCCTCTCCCCTTTCCCTTTCCTTTTTCCCCTTCTTTCTGTCTCCATTCCTTCATACATTGTCTGTTACATATTGTCCAAGTTTTTGATTATGTAATTCCTTACCAATCAACTCTCTGGCAATGTCCGAGTTTTTCATCTTTTATTCCCACACACCTTTTTCAGTGGCTTATGTGTACTATATAGTTGATTCCCACGCTTCTGGGGCCCCAGAAGTGTCCACATCCTGGCATAGGGATTCCTCAGACTTATTCTCTTTGGATATTGCTCTGCCAGGTGAGTAGCTAGCCCTGTACACTGTAGCCACTTGCTAATACATCTTTGGATATCTCTCTGCCAGTTGTGTGAGTTACACAGCTCTCTGAGGTTGCTCTTACAGTGTCCACCTGAAGAGTATTAGCAACATTGTTGGGGAGGTTGCCCTTTTGGTAGCTCTTGTGGAAGTCAAGGAGGCGGTTGGCCCACTGCTCTGGGGTGCCAGAGACGTTGAGTTGTCCCAGACTAATGAGGAGGGCCTGCGTACGTTTGGATAAGGCTATCAGAGTGATGCACAGCAAATGCAGGACATTGTTGGACATAGGCCTTGACCCATTGCTGGCATGCGATAGGGGAGGATGGGGTGCATGCCGGAGGGGCCGCAGTGGGTTGAGGGTGTTGGGGGTGGATAGTATCAGGAGGCTCTTGGACTGGGGCTGGGTAGAGGAAATAGGGTCCCAGAGCAAAGAATGCAGCGCTGGCAGAGCTCCAAGCATTGGGCAGGGTTTTGGGCCATCTGCCGGGTAGGGTTCAAGAGTACATCCTGGAGTGGGTTGGTCTAGGGTTGTAGCGCCAATCCGGAGGTAGGCCCTGGCTGATTGAGGGCCTGTATGGTATGGAGTTTGGGTCTGGGGCCCAGTGACATGGGGATAGGGTGGGGTAGTGTTTGATGGAGGGTGCAGAGTAAGGAGTGTGGGGGGAGTTAATGGCATACAGGGCCTCAGGAATGGGTCAGCCATAGAAGTCGTGCCCTGTGAGGTTGTAGGCATAGGTGTACGTAGCCATTGAGTACAGGGTAAGGTAAAGTCTTGATATTATGTCAGGTCCTGCTGACAATGGGGGCTCAGCTACACTGGTGAAGGCTTACTAGGTGGACTTAGGAGGCTAGGTACAAGTCTGGAGCTTATCGGAAGCTCCAGTGTGGCTACAAGTGGCCTGGGATGAAGTCCAGAGACTCTGGGGTAATGAGTAGTGGCACGCGGAGTGATAGGAGTGCTCCCAGTTGAGGAGCACAAGTTCAGGAAGTTGAGTTTAATGGAGAGATGGAGGAGAACGGGAAAGATAAGATTGATTGGAAATGGAAATAAGTTTGGAGATTGATGGAGATGAGTATGGAACAGATGGGAGATATATTGATTAGAAAATAGGAAAATGATACGAGATATGGAACTAGAGATGGGGACATGGAGGAAAAGATATAAAACAGGAGATAGAGAGGTAGGGGAAGAGATACAGAACAGGAATACAAGTCACAGAACAGAAGTACAAGGCGTGGAGACGAGATACAAGAGATGACACAAGAAAGAGACAGAGGCACAAAACTAGACAGGAACAGAAGCAAGACTAAGGCAATATTAAGACTACCAACTTGTATGCTATTATACGGTTTATATATTATCCTCCAGCTAAGTCCTGGGACAGGGTCTCAGCCCCGGGGTTGTGGCATCTGATTATCCTCTGGCTAAGTCCTCAGACAAGGTCTCGGCCCAGGGATTGTGGCATCTGTTGGGGCATGTTGGCATGGGCTGCGGTTGCCTTGCATAGGGTTGGCAGTCACGGTGCACAATAGTGGCGCTGTCAAACAGGAGCAGATGTGGAGCCTGGTGACGTGCCAACAGTTCACAGAAGGAATGTTACATGATGGCCTGGGTACCAGGGTTTGGATATATCTGATGACATGGAAGCCCCAGGGTGACATGTCAGCCGAGATGCTGGGGTTTGGTGATGCCTGGGGGTTTGTCTGGAGATGGCCAAGGGTGTTGGTTGGTGCAGCATTGTGAGGTTGTTGGTGGCCCTGGAGGTGTGTGGGAGGTGGGAGGGAGGTGTGTGCTGGGGTCAGAGCAGTGTATGAGGGTCCGGAGTTGGTGGGGTCATGACACTGCATTCCAAGAATCAACTGATGTCTTTGACAATGCTCTGCCTTCTTTTGCCCTTAACAACACCCTCACTACTGACTCATTGCTTACCAATGCCGCTAGAGCCCAAGTCACCTCGATAGATCCCATCAAAGCATATCAAGTCTCTACCTCCTGGCAAAGAGCTAGTAACATTAACAGTTGTGCAAGAATCTCAGGCAATTTGTTCCATCATGCTCCTGGTCAATAATTGCAAGGAAATTGAGTGTATAGCAGATAGCAGCTCCCAGATCATCTCCATGTCTGCCAAAGTTGCTAACTATCTCGGTGTCTCCTACAATCCCAGCATCATTCTGAACATGCAGAGCTCTAACAGTACTATGGACAAATCTCTCAGTCTAGCTTGTAACGTCCCTTGCACCGTTGGCAGTATCATGTTATACCTTCAGATTCATGTTCTATGCTCTCCTGCTTACAATATTCTGCTCAGTCACCCCTTTGATGTCTTAACAAAGAGTACTATTGACACCCTTAGCAAAATGGAAACCACAATAACAATAATGGACTCCAATACCAGACTTCATTGCACCATCCCTACATTTCCCCGTGGTCAGCACAAGCAACAGAGGGTTCAGCCCAAGTATAGCGCAGAACCACCCCATTGCTTTTGCCACCATCCACATGGCTAATGACTCTGAGGAAGACTTAGCAGTCATCCTCAAATATGACCATCAAAAGCACTCCATTATAGTGCAATCACATACCCTGCTCAATCCCAAAATATTAGAAAACCCAAAAACAGTTACCAACAATCTATCTCTTGCCTATTTATATGTGACTGCTAGCGACCTTACTGGGACCGTTATCCCACCGCGCTCTTATTTTGTTTCCACTAGTCTTTCCTATCCCTTGATTCTTGGCCAAGCATCTGGAATGCTCAATACCTCCTCAGCTCCCATTTACATCAACATCCCTTCCCCAGCCATTTATGCCGCTACCAAGCCAAAACACAGAGGAGTCCAAGTCAAGAAGAAATATAAGTCAGTTGCTAAGAAGACTAAGCCCATTGCTAGCCTGGTTAGTGAAGACTTCCAAATCAAACAACACATCCTTGGCAACTCCTTAGCAAACATTCCCAAGCTTGACCCTAATCTCCCTCCCTTCCTACCAACTTCTTGTTTTACTGATGACCGCAAAGCAACATTTGTTAAGGAACATGATACTGGCTTTCTTACCCAAGATGAGCTTAACATACTTGTGGACCTTGTCACTAAGCAACAAAATGCCTTCACTTGGGAAGACTCCAAAAGAGGTAACCTACAACCCAACTTCTTCCCTCCCATTTGCATACCAACAATCCCTCACGTCCCTTGAGTCCAGCATAACCAACCAATACTGCCAGGCCTCAAAAAAGAAATCTGCGAGATCATCCATAGCAAGATCCAAGCTGGCATTTACGAGCCCTTGAACTCTGCTTACCAGTCCTGCTGGTTCTGTGTCTTGAAGAAAAATGGTAAACTTTGCCTAGTCCACAGTCTCAAACTGTTAAACCAAGTCACTATTCACCACTCTGAAGTTCCCCCTTTTCCCAACCACGTTGCTGAATCCTTTGCTGGCTGCATTTGTGGTGCTACCCTCGACCTCTACATTGGCTATGACAAGTGCATTATTGACCCCGCTTCCTGCGACTTAACAACTTTTCAGACACTGTTTGGCGCCCTCTGTTTAGTGACGTTACCAATGGGATGGACCAACACTGTGCCCATTTTCCATGACAATGTCACCTACATCCTCCAGCCTGAGATCCCCCATAATGCTCTCAGCTTCATCAATGACATTGGCATTAAAGGCCCAAAGAACTGGAAACTCATTAATGGCACACCTGCTAAGCATCCCAACAACTCCAACATTTGTTTAGCACTTTGGAAGTTCTTTGAGCTTCTGAACCGTGTCCTCCAAAGGATGAAGTACTGCAGTGGTACCTTCTCCAGTCACAAGCTAGTCCTTTGCATGCCTATCTTCAAGATCCTTGGCCACGTTTGCACCCCTAACAGTTGAGTCCTGGACAAAAACTGTTTAGCACTATTGGACCACTGGGGCTCTTGCCAGTTGTTAACCAAAGTCCACGCTTTCCTAGGCACTATTGGCATTCTCCAAATGTTTGTTAAGAACTTTGCCCATCGCACTCACCACCTAATGAAGCTCACCTGCACTGGAGTCCCCTTTGAGTTTGGACCGGACCAGCTTAACATCCAGAAAGACCTTGTTAAGGCCTTACATGATGCCAAACCCCTTGTTCCTATCGACTACAAATCTGACAATCCTGTTATCTTAGTGGTCAACACCTCCTACATAGTGGTCGGTTTCTACCTTTGTCAGTGCACTACCAACAACTGCAAACAACATTGCTATAACCACTTTGGTTCCATCACCCTTAACAAACACGAAGCTTGCTTCAGTCAGCCTAAGCTTGAGCTTTACAGTTTGTATCAGGCCTTGCAGCTTGCAGGCACTATGCATGTACCTCTTAGGCATTAGGAACCATATCATTGAAGTCAATGCATGCTACATTAAAGGTATGCTGCAGAACCCTGACATACAACCCTCCACTAGTATGAACTGCTGGATCATGGGTATCCTTATGTTCCACTTTGAGCTCATACACGTTAAAGGAACTTTCCATGGACCTGATGGACTTTCGCAACAACTGTTACAGCCTACCAAACCTCCCCCAGACAATACTGACAACAAAGTCTTTGAAGATTGGATTGATCATATGCATGGATTCATGCACCATGTCCAGTTACCAACTGCCCTTGCTCATTCTGCATCAACTGCCTCCTGTTTACCTCTGTTCCCCCATTACCTCCCAACTCTAGCAACATGCATTAACAACACTGCTTCCCCTACCGAAGTCTTGACCCTGCCATTACTGATCCCATGTCCTATAACAATATCACTTGTTCCCCCAAGGCCCTTGCTGGCAACAAACACGTTAAACTTGTTAAGCAATGGCTCACCAACTTCAAACAACCGCCAGGCCTTAACAACAAAGCCCTTGCCACCTTCCTTTGCTACACTAGCAGCTTCTTCCTTGCTAATGGTAAACTTTCATACTGTTCTAATGGGTGCACAGACCATCTTTCCATGTGACTTGAGAATTCTATAAGTAGATTACTATATCCCTTTCCCATTGAATTTCCTTGAAACATTGCCTATTTTCCGTCCATCCGCCATGTTCCGTTACCAATAAGTTAATTGATAACCCTTTTCTGCATAGAACATGATAGACTCATGAACAATTTCCGGAGTTTCACTGTTTCCATGAAACATTCATGTTCCATGTTCTGAGGAGGGAACAATACCATCGGTCCTTCCTGCTGCCTCAGGACCTGATATTCTGTCCCTTCCACCTATCCCTTCATATTCCATGACTTCTGATGCTTCTGGGGCTTGCCTGACAAGTCCTAGACTCACCATATTCCGGAGTCCTTCCACTTCCAGGAAAACATCCATGTTTCTTGGAAGGACATGAATGTACTTGTTCCAGCTGTTTGAAACATACTAGGAACATATTCATCCGATGCCCTTCTTCCTAACATTCATATTTCCATGTAGTCCGATGTCCTGACTTTTCCTGAGCCAGCCCTTTTCCTTCTGTCTTCTAGAGTATCTGATAGTTCACCTTGTTCTGACATACCAAATACTCTCCTGAACTCAGAGCTTTCCCCAGCTCTTCCTAAGTCTTCCTACTTTGTTCCCTATGTTTCCTGATCTTCCTTCAATCATTATTTATCCATCCCATTCATTCTGGTGGCAACCACATTTCCTCTTTTGATCATCTTTTCCTTATGGGTCTTTCCCCTAGTCAGAATCATTCCTAAAATTCTTTCTCCTTGTTCCGTACTATTTCCCCTTATTCCTATGGTTCCCCTCTTTCCTTCTTTGCCTATTTTCGATGATTTGATATTCCGGACCTTCCTATCTTTTTATTCCATGGAGTAAGATGTCAGATTCTTTGATTATCTCTTGATTAGAGATATCTGGCAGAGATCTGCTATGTCCACCATTCCAGCAATAATAATCGATATTTAATTGCCCATTTTTCGTCCCCCTGCCTGTCAGAATACTCTATTATTTTATTAGCCCTTCAGCAATGTGAATTATTTAAGTGTTCCCATGTTTTCTGGTTTCTGAGGAGTTGTCTGCCTGTATGGTTTGTTTTAACCAGGACTTATGACTTTAGACATAGAGTCATATCAGCGGTTAGAGCTAGGCAGTGTAGGCATACGGTCCATCCACTGCAATGCTAAAAATCCTCCGGCACATCCTCCTCTCCATCCACCAACATCTTATCCATCTTTGCTGGTGGCATTGCTGTGGGGGCCCAGGGTGCTGGGCCTTGTATGGCGGGGGCAGCTGCGGGGACCAGGAGTGGGGCTGGTGCCTAGCAAGCAGGAGGTTTAGCAGGGAAAGGGGGCGGCACTGGGGGGCATGACCAAAAGGCATGGAATGTCTCAAACTGTCAGTCAGCATGGGCGTTTCAATTCACCAGATGCACCGTTGCAATCCAGCCCTCTATGTCCTCATCCCCAGAGCATCCATCTACCATGCCATCAATCCGTTTATGGATCAATGGTTCGAGCCCATGCCAGCACACCTCCGGGGCCACCGACAACTCCACAACGCTGCATCGGAAACACCCACAGCCATCTCCGGATAAACCCCCAGGCATCACCGAACTCCGGCATCTCGGCGGACACATCACCAACCATGGTGAGCCCTCCCTTTTATCCTCCTGGGGCAGCTCCTGGATGGCCGCCCCTTGACTTCGACTTCAATTCTGACAACTTCTGGGTCAGCACTAGCTTCAGGTTTGAATTTCCATGGCACTGCTATCACAAACCCCATCTCAAAGGGTCTCGACGCTGAAGGGGGGGGTAATGTCACAACCCTGCC